>JANAVB010024332.1:0-186717 GCA_029216955.1 Iris pallida
CATCCTTACACGATTATTCATTGGGCATTGGAGGGGTCGCCTTCGACTGGTACCGTAACCTGCCAGACAACTGCATCCACTCCTTCGCCAGCTTCAAGCGCATGTTCTTGGAGAGATTCTACGAAGTAGGACAGGACATCACAATGTCCACCCTCATGGACGTCGTTCAAGGGGAGAAAGAGCTGACAAGGAACTATATTGAGCGGTTCCGCCAAACCCTCATGAAGTTGGCGTCCGGTAATCCGGATTCCTCCTTAATTGAAATTTGACAAAAGAGACTGCTTCCAACAATCAGCCTCTGGATGGGTGAAAGTCAATTTAAGGACTGGAAGACGTTTATTATCAGTGCCACTAGCGCCGAGGACAGGTTGAAGAAGGCTCGCCAACTGGGATTGCACATCTCAGAGGGAGAGGACAAGGCAAGCGCCCTAATACCAACAACATAATGGGGGTAGCTCCTCCAACAATCGGGACAACAAGGGCAAGCAGGCTATGGTGGCCGACACAGCCCAGAAACTTGAGTCAAAACCGGCAGACAAGCAATGGCCACAAATGACCTACTCCTTCGAAGACAGCCATGTCAAGCCCATCTTGGATATGCTCAAACAAGGAGATAGAATTCATCTCTCTCCACCAAGACGAAAACCTCGGCCGGCAGAAATGGATAGCCCAAAGTACTGCCATTACCACCGCTACGTCCACCATGCTACACACGACTGCTACCAACTAAAGCGATACATCCAACATCTCATCGATTCAAAGGATCTAGCCATTGACTTCGAGGAGGTAACCGTGGCAGCCAACATGGATGGTGTCTGTACAGTTTGGCAGCTTCTCTCCAACAGAGACTCAAGACGGCGTGGTACCCATCCCTCGGACGATCATAGAGATTGCTAATCTTCCGCCTCCTCGAGATCAAGCTACTGGTCTGGTACCTCTCACCACGTCACGAGGGGAGGTCATGTGGGTCCATCCAGATTTGGTACCAGAAGTAACTCAGTCCGTACCACTCCTCATTGGCAAGAAGAAGGGTAGAAAGGTCAGATCCTGCTGCACAATTTCGGTAGATGTCGAAGAAGCCACAGTTGTCGTCACTCGGTCTGGTGCTCAATCCCAACCTATGCCAGGTAACTCGGCTGAAGAGCATCAGCCGGTCACTGCTGACACTCCGGGACCTTCCCAACCTCCAACGATCGACAAGCCTAGGTCGAAGGAGACTCTCTTTGACAAATCCCTCCGAAAAGAGGTACCTCATAGGCTGGAAAGGCCCTACAACTTTGACATCTTGGCGCAATTGGCTAACACACCGGCCAAATTGTCATTATACGTGCTCCTGAGACTCTCCAAGGATGTTCGTGCGGCTTTGAACGATGCACTCCAGAACGCCGACACATATCTAGCTCAGGTCAACCTCACGGGAGAGAGTCCGCCCGCAGATCTCCAAGACAGCGCGTGCACAGGAGCGATGCCCAACATTGTCTTCACTATATAGGATATGCTCATCAAAACCAACCTGCACGATCGACCGTTATATTACACTGGATACATCGGCGACGTAAAGGTGGATTGAATGCACATTGATCCTTGTTCTTCCATAAGCATCATCCCGAAGAGTCTGCTACATCATCTCCGTATCCCTATGCATCGCCTGACGCCAACAAGTCCCGCCATCAGCGGTTTCAATTCGGGCAGGAGCTACCCGATTGGGAATATTCGCCTGAAGTGCCAAATCGGCGATCTTCAGTCAGAAGTAACCTGTTACTTCATAGACGCGGACACTTCCTACAATATCCTCTTGGGGCGCCCTTGGATACACGATTACATGATCGTAGCCTTCCATGCTGCACCAGTACTTCAAGTATGTCGACAAAAACGGCTTCGTGAGGACAGAATTTGTCGACATCGATCCCTTCAAAGGGGTCGAATCCTACTACTCAGACTCCTGCCTATACGAAAAGTCGAAGAAGGTACCTTGGTGAAAGAGATGTGCAAGCTCGCACTGAGACGGCCACAGGATCAGAAGAACCTCTGACGATCCACCTCCAAGCTCGCAAACCTGGCAAGACCGCACCCCTTACGGCCGCTCTGCGTAAGGACGCAATCAGTCTCTCGGCACAAGAAGAGCAAATGATAATCCGGCTGCCAAGTTCCGGCCAAGCGCCAAGACCCACAATGGAGCCATTGACAATTAGACTGCCTAGAGTCGGCCAGCAACAAACGGAGAAGCTCAATCTCTCCGACAAACCAATGACGATACGTCTTCCCAAGAAGAATCGTCACCCCGATGCAATATCGGGGGCGTCCAACGAGCCAACCACTCCCCGCCCAACATCGAGTACCAAACTGGGGGTCGCCAGTCTGCCAACAACTCCACGTTCTTCTCCCCCAGCAGAACTTCTGATGATCAAGTTGCCCAAGTCATCTTCTCAGTCTTTATTTATACAGGGGGTGGCCGAAGAAGAACCAGAAATGGCCAAGTATGTGGCCGCTCACACTGATGTTCCATCAGCAGATGATGTAATCCCGCTAGAAAAGATACCTTATTTCATCAATAAAGGGCTATCTTTGAACTATATCGAGCTTAACAAGCTTTGTACAATGTATGCTATGGAACACGGTATAGGCACTCACCTACATACACAGGTGACAAATGTTTATACCGTAAATCAACTCACTCCCGTGGAAGACGCTTACCGCATAATCGAGGGAGGAGACCATCCAATAATTTTCGGTCGAAAGAATAATCCGCAGCCCTTCACCATAGAAGAAGTCGATCTCGAATCGGACTCCGGGAGACTGTCTCTCTATCTATATAGCCCCCAATCCAAATATCTCATGTAAAAACAAGGGTATGATCTGGAAACTACGCCAGGTTTGAAGTACGGCACTGGTCGACGATTACCTTTAAAGTCGCCAGTTCCGGCTGACAAACCACATGACTACTACAACAAGACCCGATGCAGACTGGGGTATGTTACGCCTATAACGACCCCCGAAAGCTCAGATGAGGAATGCGACTGGCAGTCACACTCAACCGAATCACCAGCTTCTGATTCAGATATTAGTATCGGGGATGTATTCAGGAAGGTCTTGTCTGTCAACATGGCATTCATTGATACTTACGAAGAAGGTGAAGACTTGCATGAACTCCTCGAATTAGAGCCGTGGACCTAACAGCTGGATGCGCAATAGGAGAAGCAGTTTGAACAAAGAGAGCCTCCTACTCAAGACGAGGTCATGCAAGTAGATCTAGGCAGCGACTCTTCTCCAAAACCAATCTTCGTTAGTAAAAGCCTGACAGACGAAGAGCGAGAATCTCTACTGGAACTCGTCAAAGAATATATTGATGTGTTCACCTGGAACAATGAAGACATGCCAGGGTTAAATCCTGATATTGCTCTTCACAAACTCAACATTCGGCCAGATGCAAAGTCGGTCAAACAACAACAACGACGCTTCCGCCCAGGCATCATGGATGCAATCGAAGCCGAAGTCAACAAACTGATAGCCAGTGACTTCATTCGTGAGGAGCAACATCCAGACTGGGTCGCCAATATAGTACCGGTCCTCAAGAAGAATGGGAAGATTTGAATCTTCATCGACTTCTGCAATCTGAACGAGGCGTGCCCCAAAGATGAGTTCCCCCTCCCTATCACAGACATCATGATTGACAACACCTGCGGTTTCGAACGTATGTCGTTCATGGATGGCTTCTCGGGGTACAACCAAATTAAGATGTCTCCCGACGACGAAAAGCATACATTGTTCCGAACACCAATAGACACATTCTGCTACACAGTCATGCCTTTCGGCTTAAAGAACGCTGGCGCCACCTATCAGAGAGCTATGAGCATCATCTTCAGGGATCACTTGCGTAAGACCGTGGAGTGCTATGTTGACGACATCGCCGTCAAAAGCCGCTCTAAGGAAGATCATCTGCATGATCTAAGGACAATGTTCGACCTAATACGAGCGCACAATTTGAAAATGAACCCTACGAAGTCCTTCCTGGGCGTATCCAGCGGAAAGTTCTTGGGTTTCATCATCACCACCCAGGGTATCCACATAGACCCTGAGAAGACGAAGGCAATCATGGAGATGGGTCCCCCGAGAAATCTCCGAGGACTTCGAGGCCTCCAAGGGAGGTTAGCTTACATTAGGAGGTTCATTTCCAACCTCTCCGGGCGTTGTCAGCCATTCACCCATCTTATGAAGAAGGGCATCTCATTCGTATGGGACGAAGAATGTCAGCATGCCTTCGACAGTATCAAAGAATATTTGTCAAACCCTCCAGTCCTGGTGGCCCCGGTTGCTAGAAAACTATTCCTGCTCTATGTACGAGCAATGGAGCATTCCCTCGGTGCTCTGCTAGCACAAAACAACGCTACAGGCCATGAGCAAGCTATATATTACCTCAGCCGAATGATGATCGGGCCAGAGCACCGATATACCGTCGTGGAGAAGGAATGCCTCGTCCTGGTGTTCGCTATTCAAAAGATGCGACACTATGTCACGGGATAAACCATACATGTGATATCACGAGTCAACCCCCTCAGGGTCCTCATGACTAAACCAAAGGCACTCAGCTCTCGCCTCGCTACATGGGCAATATTACTGTCCCCCTACCATATGATCTTCGTCCCACAAAAGGCTGTTAAAGGTTAAGCACTGGCAGACTTTTTAGCAGCCCACCCAGGCCCGGAGTCGGCCAGAATATACGAAGGCATCCCAGATGAGGTTGCCGACTCGCATGCAACCTCTCACGATGATATATGGCGGATGTTCTTCGACGGCGCCTCAAGGACCGGACCTAAGGGCAACATCGTTGTCGGAGTCGGGGTGGTGCTGGTTTCTCCTTCCGAATTGGTGATCAATCGTGCTTACTCCCTTACAGAACCCTGCTCTAACAATGTGGCCGAGTACAACGCTTTAGTCTTTGGCCTCCAACTTGCAAGAGAACTGGGGTAGATTATCTTGAAGCATATGGCGATTCACAGTTAATCGTCAATCAGATCCGAGGTTCATACGAGGTTCGCCATGAGGACATAATCCCCAATCACCAAATAACGATCAGCATCATCTCGTCGTTCGAGGGGTTCTTCATCGAATACGTTCCCAGACTCCAAAATATTGAAGCCGATGCCTTAGCTGGCCTTGCCACTTCCCTAGCGGTTCCAAACTATTCTCAGCAATCGGTGGATGTGATAGGCCATGAACTGGTCTGTCCCAAGAACAATATTCAATTTGTAGCGAGTTATTCCGCTCAGACGATCGACAAAGCACAAGACTGGAGACAACTATTCATTGACTTCGTAGTCTACGACATTCTGCCGGAGGACCCAAAGGAAGACACCTCTATCAGATGGCGTTCTCTCAGATTCTTCTACGATACAAAGACGAAAATGCTGTATCGCCAATCCTACGATGGATTATTGCTTTAGTGTCTGTCAAACGTAGAAGCCAAAGAAGCTGTACGCGAAGCTCATGACGGTGTCTGCGGGGCCCATCAGCCTGGCCCAAAATTGCAAGACCGTCTTCACCGAATGGGCTACTAATGGCCCACGATGGTAGTAGATGCGATAGACTACGCAAGAAAGTGCAAAGCCTGCCAAGTCCACGCGGACTTCATCCACCAACCATCTGAATTTCTACATTTGACAGTGGCGTCCTAGCCATTCGAAGCATGGAGAATGGATATCATCGGTCCGATCGCTCCACCTTCTTCCCGAGGACATCGCTTCATACTTGCCATTACAGATTACTTCTCCAAATGGGTGGAAGCGGTTCCGCTTGCAGAAGTAAAGACTTCAAACGTGATCAGCTTCCTCAAGTATCACGTCATCTATCGTTTTGGACTACCCCGAAGGATCATCCACGATAATGGTCCGCAGTTCGCAAGCCACGCCTTCTATCGGTTTTGCGACAAGCACCGCATCTAAAATATTACTTCAATACCATATAATCCGGCAGCGAATGGGTTGGCAGAAGCATTCAACAAAACAACCATCAAACTTCTCAAGAAGTTTGTATCGTCCAACAAACACGACTGGAACGAGAAGCTTGGTGAATGCTTATGGGCGTACCGTACCACAGTCCGAACAGCCACATGGAACACACCATTCTTTCTGGTGTACGGAAGTGAGGCAGTTCTCCCATTGGAGACTCAAATACCCTCGCTCTGCGTCGCTCTCACTTACCAATTGACGACAGACGATAACTATCGTCGCCGGTTACAAGAGTTGGAGGCCTTAGATGAAAAGCGCCTCTTGGCTCAGCAACGAATCGAGCTTTACCAAGCACGCATCTCCGGAGCCTTCAACAAGAAGGTTAAAATAAGAACATTCCAAGTGGGCAATCTCGTTCTGGCAGTTCGGAGGTCGATGGTCATGACTCACAAATCCGCCGGCAAATTCCAGCCAAAATGGGAAGGTCCATTTATCATTGAGGCTGTATTCTCCAACGGTGCTTACCGCCTCGCAAAACAAAACGGAGACTTGCTTATGTTGCCCGTCAACGGCAAGTTCCTGAAGAAATATTATGTCTAAACGACATTCTCCCAATCCCAGATTATTGAGTTATGTACCCGCCGGTACCGCTGGACTCATATTCCAAATTCTAGATTATTGAGTTATGTACCCGTCGGTACCACTGAACTCAGATTCCAGATTCCAGATTATTGAGTAATGTACCCGTCGGTACCACTGAACTCACATTCTTCCTCCAAAATATCCCAGGTTGCTGAGTTATGTACCCGCCGGTATCACTGAACTCATATTCCAAATTCCAGATTATTGAGTCATGTACCCTCCGGTACCACTGAACTCACATTCTCTAAATTCTAGATCGCCGAGTCATGTACTCTTTCGTACCACTGAACTCACATGTCGACTCCAACTCTCCCAAATTATCGAGTTATGTACCCGCAGGTGCCTCTGAACTCACATTTCGGTCACACTTTTAGGTAGTAAGCCATGTATGATCATACCTCTGAACTTATTTCTCTGAAAGAGCTCCTCCCTCATGATCCACTACACGCACTCTCAGTACACAAAAAGGGTAACAGATCCACAAAATTTTTAAAATGACCACGTCGATGTTACCTCTGAGTCGTTTCATTTCCGCCAAAAATAAATCACCCCTCTACATAGAACTTCCATGTCCTCATTACCTGTGAGTCGTCCTATGTACCCCTTTATGGAGCCCACTCCTGCCATGTCCTCATTACCTCTGAGTGGGAAGGCTCTATCGAAGAAACCCTCATATTTGCCATGTCCTCATTACCTCTGAGTAAATATGTTGGTTCTCCCTCGATTTATTATCTGTACCGAAAAAAACCCCAGGGTACGCCAAGGATAATAGGTCCACAAATGTCCTCTGTTGACCACAAATATCCTCCGTTGAGTCCACTCCTACCATGTCCTCATTACCTCTGAGTAGGAAGACTCCGCGGGAAAACCCCCATACTTGCCATGTCCTCATTACCTCTGAGTAAGTATGTTGGTTCTCTTTCATTCTATTATCCGTATCCTAAGCCAGGTTACGCCAAGGATAATAGGCCCACAAATGTCCAACGCTGTGCTAATTTTCCTAGTACATGCACATCATTCCTCATCATGCCCCGGGAGCCCAGCTGCTCCATGGCATTCTTTCTACCGATACCCGGAACGTCCATGATCACCTTGCCGTGGAATTGTTCTAGGTATCCCCATCAAACTTGTTATCCATACCTAAAACCCAGGTATGCCAAGGGTAACAAGGGTAACACGTCCACAACCAAGTCCCCCATGCGGGACAAACGCCACCATAACACCACAAGCACAACAGGCAGTACAAATAAAGGGTAGAATAAAGCATACTCTTTTATTTGGAAGACAAAATTACTACATGTTCTAGGGACAATGTCCCATTTAAAGAAAGGAAAAGAACAAAAATAAAAAAGAAGAAAAAGGCCGTCTATGGTTTGGCATTACATAATTCCAGGAGGCGGTTCTTCACCAAGGCGGTCCCCCGTTCGAGCCGCTGCTTAGCTCGGCGCTCCGCTTCCTGGGACAACCGGTCCGCATCGTCAAAATACATGTGTGCCCGCCAACCATCCTCCATCTTCTTCAGGGCGAGCTCCAGATTGGCAGAAGCTCGACTAAGTCTGTCAGCCTCCTGGATAATAAGTCCCTTTTCGGTACGGGCGGCTTCGAGCTCAGACTCTAGAAAGGCCAGCTTTCTCTGGAGCACGAGGATCTGCTCCCTGGTGTCGATTACCTCGCCGGAGACGGTCGCTTCCCGAGCCGTGCAATCTTCATTTCTACGGCTCAATTGATCGTATAACGGAGACAGATCGCGACGGTCCTTCAGTATGGTCGGCTTGATCGAATCCCGAACAAGCCTCACCTTCTCCATCGCGGTTATGAGGAAAGTGCGCTCTTGATCTATTGCCGCAGACAGATCAGCTTGCCGTAGCACATGAAACTGGGTTACAAGTCGATCAGCCTCTAGCAGTTCGGGCTCCAGAAGTGCAGCTAGCCCCGCCCCACCGGGAAGTATTCTAAGGATGTCGATTTGGCCACCGGCGCACTGACGGGCCATAGCAAAGGGAGTCCCTCTCTCCACAGCTGCTTCAACCCCTCTCTTCAGGTGGCGGTAAAAGCTGTCAACCACATCCTGTGATACTTCATCCAAAACTTCTGTAGAGGACGGCGTCAAAGGAAGTGTGGCGGACAGTGTCGAAGGAGTAGCATCGGAACTTTCCATCCCTGCCACCAGGAAAACAAATTCTGAGCAAAAAGATGCATGAATTGCGGCTAGCTCCTCTTCCGCCGCCCGAAGAGCTTGGATACTCGGCAAGGCGGAAAGGTCAGCCCCCGAAATCATATTAGCAGAGGAGGACGCAGGAAGCATTGTTCCCTGCCCTGGCTGTGCCGCCACTGGAGCCCCCGAACTCGATCCAGCTAGAGGCCCTTCAATATAGGTCGGAAGAGAAGGAGGCACATGTGCTTCCATCAGATCCCCTCCGGTAGAGTTTGCCCCGACAATGTCCGTCACCGGCAATGAAGGGGGAGGACCTGTACGTCCAAAGCAACCATCAATCAGCTTAACCCGAAGGATGTGTTGATAGAGTAAATAAGCCTCCGAACTAGTCAAGACTTGGCTTATCTTACCAGCGGAGGATTGGAGAGGCTGAGATTCGCTCACAACCACCGTGGTCTCCTCACCAGCAACCTCCGAATAGAAGGCAGTCGGTCCCTCCGACCTAGCCACCCCAGAAGGAGATGCAACTGGGTTGATATCGCCTGGCCGAGAGTCAGCAATCTCAGGGATAGGATCAAAAGGACCCACATCGCCTTGGGTCGAACCCCCAGCAACATGAGCGGCCTTCGCTGCCACCGGAAGGACCTCAGCAGAAATGGTATAGGCGCACACGTCGTCGATCAAATTATGTAAAGCCGGATCGATCGCAGAGGCAGCCGCCGGCTCTGAAGACTCATCTTCTCCTGACGCCTACAAAGAGCAAAAGAAGATGATTAGGCCATAGTTCAGAAAAAGAAGGAGAAGGTAGTTGAAATTTAAATCACCTCAGAAGCAGCGTCAATATCCTTAATCAACAGCCTACGGCGTCTTATCGTAGCTCGCTTCGTGGAGTAGGTTCTGACATCATCAGTGAACATACGCCTGCTTCGCTTGCGCGAAGGACCATGTAGAGTAGGTGGTTGATCCTCCACCACCTCGTCAGGCACAGCAGGCGGCTGCCCCGCCACCACTTCTTCCGGTACAATAGGTGGCTGATCCCCCACCTCCTCGTCCGAGGGATGGAACGAATCATCGGCATCCTGCTCATCATCCTCTTCGCCCGCCGTAGTGGACTCCGAGTCTGGCACAGGAACCATATTCGTCTTTTTTTTTCTCTTCTTGGACCCCTCGAGTTTCTCTGCCAACCCAGTACTGACAATAAAGCTGGTACTCATGTCAAAATTAACGGGAGGCTTGCCCGCCGTAACATGATAGAGGGTCGCCATGTACAAAATCTCCTCTGACGTATTAACATCGGGGACCGAGAAGCTGGCTCGGGTATGAATCGTACTGTAATAATGCTAGGCCCTGATACCATCAAGGACGCTGCCCTCAAAGCCCAGGCAAGCACTGGGACAATCAAGGAACAGCTGGCTATACCCGAACTAGCGAAAAAACCTGCTGGGCAAGTAGGGCTCCAGGTACACGTTATTGCGGTAATGATATACCAAGTGCGCTGGACGAATATTGTGCAATCAAAGGAGCATTTTTTCAGATAAGAGGAGGGGAGGTTCAGTGCCGTCAATATGTACACCCCTCACTTCTCTAGCGGTAAATTGAGGAACAGACACAAAGAAGTCGTGTCCGTCTACTCTCGCCAGTGCCCTCCGACAGGCTGGCATGGTATCATAGTCCCAGGGCTGACGATGGTATCGGAAGAGGAAAGCGTCATCAGCGGTAACACCGTCTTCTGCTCCGGGCCTCATTAACGACCGATAATGCATCAATAGCCACCCCATTAGATAATGGTAGGGTAGCTCTATTCGCTCAAAGTCCAGTGTCGTCTCGCGGGCAATAACCTTGGACGAAAGACGCGGAGGCCGTGGTGTATGCTACACACCATGGCCGGAAGAAGGGCCAGCCTGACTTTGAAGACCAGCTTTACGGTAGGGAGGATAAAGTGGCGGCTGATCCTTTCAATGGAACCAGCCTCTCCCGAAACTACGCAGTTCCTTAGCCACACCATCAAGAATTCGGCTAAGAGCGCTTTCTCAAACATCTGCCGGGTACCTGGTAGAAATAGCTGAAGGAGTCAGTTCGACTCCCAAATTTGTCACTGGTGGACTTCGACCTTTTAGCATTCGACATCAGGTTTTTTATCGCCTCCTGGGTTTGAGGACCTCGGGAAGAAACCCGGCCAGAGGGACTTAATTTGAAAAGATATGAGACCCAGGACGTGGTATGGGGAGCATTTCCTTCTGAGCTATCGTTCTTCTTGATAGCCGTTTGGTGACAGATGCTGTGGTGGCATAGCAGTTCCCGGTACACGGCAACGAAACCCGGGAATCGTCTATCCGGATCCTCGAATTCCTCGTTTGTCGGGGTGTACACTTCAAAGGCCTCGTCCCTCCATGGCAGCTTAGAAACAACATAGTCCCAACTCCCCTCCGGGCGTGAAAAAAGTTCCCGTCCGCCGGTTATACATTTCCAAAAGAGCCATGAACAACGGCTTGTTGATGGGTAACCCGTAGCAGGTGCCCCGGATGGCATAATAGAGGTCAATCTCCCGAAGAAATGCCTCATATTTCCTTAGGATTCATGAGGTCAGGTTGGCCCACGTAGGGATGGGGTTTATCCAGTTCAGTAACGACAACTTGCCAACAGGATAAGACCCCTTACGAGCGAGCTGATTCAGGAAGGTATCGGCTAGAGTAAACGTGAAGTTGGGACCAGATACGTTTATGAAGGTACCCGGAGTTAGTCCTATTACATTCCGACAGACCGAGTCCCTGCTCGCATATGCTGACCCAATATTCTTATTATAATGAATGTTGCCCACGAACATCCCGGATTGGGTTGGGGTCAGGGAGCCCACCATCTTCCTGCTCAATGGTACCATATTGAACCACGAGAGAGGAAAATGACGTTCCATTTTGGGAATATGGATCCCCACCCCGTCCAGAGTAAAGTCCCAGCTCTCAGAAATGTCCAGCACTCGGGGGTTCTTTATGGATAGAGCATCCCCGAAGAGAAAGACTGGTTTCAGATACTCTCCTTCCAGCCTTTCCGAGTTCATCATAGTACAAAGAAAGTGGAGAGGCTGGTTCTTGATGGCGCTCACCCTCTCCACAGGCTCATCGGTGGGAAGCTGATCTGACACATATCGAATTAAGTCGTCGAGCTGTATACCCATGGCATATTGGGCTGAACCCACCAAAAGCTCTCATGCTGGATTGATTGGCAGATCCACTGAAGAAAGACAAAAGAAGCGAGATTAAAAGATGGTTAAATTGAAAACACTTGGAGTTTCTTAAAAATCTCCCATGAGCCTATGCAGCTCGATTCAACGTAGCCTTATGCGGCCCAATTCAGTTAGGTTTCATGCGGTACTGCTTCGATAGAGCTTACGCGGTTCGGTTGAGCTTATGCGGTTCCATTTAGCAGATGAGCTTATGCGGCACGACTTAGCGAAGCTTTATGCGGTCCAGTTCATCAGGAGCTCATGCGGTCCTATTCAATGGGACTTCATGTGGTTCAAATCTAGAAGTGATCCTGCGGCTCAAGTCCTTCTCATGCGGCTCAGACACAGGGCATGCCCCATGCGACTCAGATATGAGAGGGTCATGCGGTCCATGCAACATATGCGGCTTTACCATGCTGAACTTAGGCAGTTCAATAAAGATGAAGAACGAAGGCTTGTGCATAAAATATGCAACAGAGCCATAGTTTTTTAGGGTTCAAAGCATTCAATATTCCATCCAATCCTTACCCTTAAAAGCATGATGGACGTCAGGGTGCACTTTAGGCGTCGTGGCCGACGAAGAAGCCACTTTCTTGCCCTTCGCCGCGGCAGAGGCAGCCTTGGAAGACTTGGGGGCCATGGTCGTCCGACGGTCGGAGAAGAAAGACAGAAACAAAAAATTAGGACAGCAAGAGTCGAAGACGAGAGAGAGTAAATAAGTCTCTCCAATTGAATATGTTCCTATTTATAGGCAAAAGGAGGGCACTTCGATCCGCGTGCAGCATGAAAACTGACTCTTCGGTTATCGAGACGAACCGATTAAATAAAGATCAAACTCTTGGGATCCTGCCCCGAAAAGCGGCTTCAAAATCTGACGGCAAATCAAAGGCAATTAATGCAAAAGATTTGCATATGTGGCAGGATGACGTAGCAAGGAGCCCATGCGGCCAGACAGCCTATGCGGTCAGACAGTCCATACGGCTGGTTGGTTAATACAGCTCAGATGGACAACCGACTGAGGGGGCCATGCGGCTGAGACGTCCATGCGGCCATAATACCCTATGCGGCCAGAGGAGTTTATACATAGCCATGCTTCTTATTCAAAGTATTTCAATTTTGCAAATTGAAAACTTTGAAGGGGGTCTTGCAGAAGCATGGAAAAGAATAAAAAATGAACTATGCGGCCAAGAATCTCCATGCGGCTCAGAGAGCCCATGCGGCTCAGGGGTCCATGCGGCTCAAGCGTCTATACGGCTCGGATAGGCCCAGAGCCACGTGGCCTTCAACGGTTTTTTTATTTCATCTTTGGCTGCATTTAATGCCCTGACGGTTGACAGCTCGGACAAATGACAGCTCTGACATAAAGACGCAATAATGACTGACATAAAGGTGTATTCCTAGGGAAGAGGAGAAAATCTTTTCACAGCTGGTAGAATCCACCGAGTCCCGAGGCCTGCGGCTGCTGTATTTATTTGGCCGCCCACTTCATGCGGCCACCCATCTTCATGCGGCTGTTCATCCACATGCGGCTGCTCATCTTCATGCGGCCGTTCATCCTCATGTGGCCCACTCATATACGGCTCTGCCAAGATGACCCAGTGAAGACACGTGGCACTTTTTACGACGATTGAGATACGTGGCAGTCTTATCTTCTTCGAATTATGGGTGCTAACAAATCCTAACAAAATTAGATTTGTTGCAATCACCATAATTGCCCAGATCAAGTCAAATCGAGCAAATTAGACACGTGGCAAGCCATCACAAGTCGCAAATATTCATGGCAATCAATATTTATCGCCCAAAGAGATTTGGTGCAATCCACATTAATTGTCTAGATTTGCTACAAACAGAATTAATGGCCTAGATTGACTGATCTCTAGCGGCCGACTTCTCTAGAAGGCAATCATTGCAAACCCTAATGATTGCATCCCATTCCTATAAATAGCAAGGTGCCATTCCCTTGCGAAGAGGACTTTTTTAGAAGAGCACCAGAGCACCTGGAGAGACTTGAAGAGAGAGAGCAGAGGGACAAAGGCACGCACAGAGAGCATCCTGAGAGCATTTCTTCCACGGAGCCAAGGCTGCATCCGATCGTCCAAGGAGTAAGGCAGAGCTGCCATCGCTTTCCCGAGCCTCTACCGTCACCCTCCAGAATCTAAAATAAACAATTGTACTTAGATTGCTGTACCTAGGTTTTCGTCCCTAGGCTTTCTTTGTACAAGCGAGTTTGTATTGTGAAGTAAAAGTCCAGTCCTCCAATAATTGTTCTGTCCTTTTATATTTCATGGCAAACATGCCTGAGATCTTTAGATGCCTTCTTTTGTCCCGATATGCTTTTGCGAGTTATCTCAGAAGAATGGAATGGGACATAACTCTACTACAGCAAGCCTGAACAGGAAATATCTGTGTTAAGAAGGGACCAGATCACAAGGATATGTTCTACAGTTTCTCTGAGCGTCATTGCTTCTTACTCAAGAGGATTAAAACCCAGGTGCATCCCGCCGGAAGATTCTTTCCCGCTGCTCCCAGTGAGAACTTCGATATTTACGAATGAGTTTGCGAAGGTAGAGGGAAGGTATCCGGACCGAGATCTGCAGCTGACAGGTCTTGTAAATCCTGATAATAAGAGATGGATCTGTATAACCAATTGGATATTGGTCCAATTTAAAGCTTGGCTCAAAGAGATTGATCTGTACCATGCAATATACGCCACTGTTTACGGCTTCCCTCCCAATCCTCACCTATTCCTTACGTTGGCAGAAAGATACAACTACAGGACTGGTACTTTTATGACGCCACGCGGAGAGATTGTATTAGCTTTGCACGAGATGAAGTATATCTCTCACCTGCCAATGGAGGATATCCCCTATGAAGAGTTTGTTCCGACAAACGATGAATTAGACAGACTGTGCCAGGAGAATGCTGATATGGTAGCTGTCTTTAAAGAACTCCTCTGCTACTACAAGATTTGCTCTCTATATTACAAGAGTGGCACAGACGGCACCTGCTATTCCACCAAATGGTTACCGTATCTCTTTCTCAACCATATCATTGAGAAGAAGACCAAGGAGCACGAAAACTGCAATCCTAACTTTTTCAGACCACTTAGCAATAGTGAAGTGATAGAGCTGATGGAGACACATGGTGATATGGATATCAAGATCGAGGACGATCTTCAATATTCTCCTTTTAAGAAAGATGACATCATTGAAAGCTACATGAGGATGGGCTACAGGCCGATGTCGAAGGAAGCCCAGTTGGCGGGTTTCCTCACTTACTGGCTCCGACGATATGTCATTCCTAGAGCCAGTGCAGTCGACCGCTTCCACCACGGTGTACTATTTGTGGCTGTCCATCTAGTTTTCGCCTATCGGATGGATCTGTTGTCAGCAATGGCATGCAGGGTGAATGCCGGCCTCCGTCTTTTTGTTGACTCGATGATTCGAGGAAAAGGCAAAAAAGAAAGTTTTTCTCGACTGGAACTGCCATACACCTATCTGTTTGGATGGCTACTTTTACATCATCCTTCTTTGATGAATCCTAACATGGGGGCAGTGGGCGGTAGCTTTTTAAGAAGATTTTTGGGATGTAAGTGGATCTACACCACTCTGAGAGACTACCGGCGAACTCTGATTCTCGGCAAGGGATGGAACTTTTATTGTGTTCCCCCTCCAATTGGTTATGAGCATATGTCAACAAACCTCGTCGACTCTATGAGGATGCAGCCGTTGGGCCATACAGCTTTTGACTGGTTAAGAACAATTCGGCCATCCTACTTGGTGTACCGGTTCGAAGAGGAATGTTATCTCGAGCCTTATCTCCCCAGCCGATTTGTACGCCAATTCGGTTTTGACCAATTTCATATAGGTAATGCTATCACATGCCTACAGGAAAAAGATTTTTTTAATTGATGGAGCACGGGCTTGGGCATATTACAATGCTCATGATACAAGAACGATATTCTCAATGCCGACAAGAAGCGATCGGGGCCCTCGCATGCTATATACCTACTTGATCTTTTACACATCAGCAAACACTTTTGCTGAGAATTTCAATCTAGCACACAGATTTGCAACGGCCACTCGATTTAAGAAAGGAGCACCTGTTATGGTGCTTCCTGGCAATGATGAAGAACACGAGCCAGCTGATATGCCTCTGGAAGCTTCGAGGGAAGCCAACTTCCCCGAAGAAGTCTACGAGCCATTAGGTGTCTCTCTGAAAGTTGTAAGATCTCCGCGAAGGAGAAAAAGAGGAAGGCAGAAGAAACATCTTCTCCTGTCTTAAAGAAGAAAACTGTTGTGGACTCTTCAGAAAGAGTCACTACTCGCTCGCAATCTCGACAACAGGCCGAGTCGGTTCATAGAGAAGAGGCAACAACCCCTACCTCTATCCAAAGAAAAACACATGCAGCAGACGTGGAGGTCCCAGCAGAACCTCTACGCATGATGAAATTAGCTTTCAGAAAGAAAGTAACCACTCCCCCGAGATCTGCTCATACATCGACCTTGATCAGTGCTGTCACCGGGGTTATGATGCCTTCTCCGACACCTGCTCCCGAGCCCAGGCAGGAAGCTTCCAGTACAGAGAAAGGAGACCAGGCTGCATAGACAAGAGAGGAAACCACAGAGATAAAGGATGGGGCTGTAGAAGCAAGAGAAGCAACTGCAGCTCCAATCCCAATCAATCAGTCGGGATCATCTGTCAAAGTAGTACAATCTCTTACACTTGCAATGAAAGCTGCCTTTCTTTCAGCTACACCACGATCACGTCGGGCTGAAGAAGATCGTTTGATGATCGAGGCCCTGGAAGATTGTGACTTCCGCTTCAATGATGATATAGATCCAGTCGACGCTAGTGATAGCGAGAAGGCACGAGAAGAGGGTGCAGATGAAGAAACATCTACCGAGGATGACAATCTGAATCTAGAAGAGGATGCCGATGCCTATGCATCCCAAGAAAAGAACACCGTTAATGACGTAGCACTGGAGGAAGCTACTGTCACTAAACCAATAGGTATTGGCTGATATTGATAATCTTCTTTTATAGGTCGAATGACTGACATCTTAACTTTCATTCATGCAGAAACTCAACCTTCTCTAATTCTTCCAGTATGCACTGATATAGTGCAAACAAAAGCGATAGCTAGCAGTAGCCGTCATTTATCAGGCGGCTCTGAAGCAGGAAGCAGTCAGGCAGTAATGTCTGAAGCTACTTCTGCGAGGCTGCAGCCTATGTCAACAAATGACGATTTTGTCACTAAACCTAGCAATGGTAAGCTTACCCTTATTTCTGATCCTTTTTGATAATCGCCAATGACAGCAAGCTGATGATGTTTATTTGATTTCGCAGAGGAACATCTGGGAAGGGCAACAAGCTCCACTATGGCTCCCTTGTCCCGAGAGACTTCAGCCCATGTTCCAGAAGCCGAACTTCTGCTTTTACAGGCCTCTGCTGCTTCAACTTCTGTAGGAGTAGCTGCTACACCCAGTACGGCAGCTACTAATAAATTTATAGTTGGTTCCTTCACCAACCTCTTTTTTACTTCATTAGGACCCTTAGTAGAAAGGGTAATGGAAAGAGAGAATGTTGGCTTCAGCACTTTTCGAAGTCCAACTACTTATCTGATCGGCGCTGTCCGAAGTCAGGGTGATGAAGCTTTAGCTCCCTATCTTAAACATATACTGGATGAGCTGGAGGAATCCATTAAGATCTACAAAGATCTTAATCTGGGGGATGTAGAGCCCCTGGTGAGTGCAGAGTTTGAAAAGATGACTCGAGAGGCCGAAGTTACGAAAGCTAATTTTAAGAGTTTCTTGGACACTTTCGTTATAAAGTCTTCAAAGTATGACTCCCAGGTGGAGACATTAGCGTCTACTGCTGGAGAGAAAGAAAAGAAGGTTGCTGAACTGAATGTAGAGTTTGCTCGACTTCAGGAAGAGTTAAGAGTCATCAAACTTGCTTTGAGGAAGAGACGACACAGCATCAGGCTGTAGTTCAGCAACTAGACATTCTAACCCACGAGAAGAATGAGTTTGTCACGTCTCATCAAGATGAAATCGCTCGCCGACTAGTGACCTTGCCGACATTCGACGATAAATCTGGAATGGAGGAAGCTAGAAAGCGAGTGCTGGATTCTCGTGACGAACGTCTTCAGACCTTGAAGCAGCAGATAGCTAGTCTAATGACCCCACCGATTGAACGTCTTTTTGTAATGCTTTTTATTTTGATCAATAAAAAGATATTATTTTAGTGGCTCTATTATTTATTGCATATCCCATTACGGATATAAATAATAGCGATAGGAAATATATTCAGAGGTTCAAGACATAATATATTTCTTGATTTAGAAAATAATTATATTCATTATATCTGCTCAGAGAAAATGTGGACATGACAGAATATAATTTGTTGAATATCATTATTTCGGTAGACAACTTAATCAGAGGTAATAAATACATGACAAGTCGCTGATGTGGATGAACGGATGAATCGTCAAAATGTGCGAACGAAATGAATCGTCGAGATAAACGGATGAACCGTCAAAATGTATAAACGAAAATGAATCGTCAGGATGAACGGATGAACCGTCAAAATGTGTGAACGAAATAAATCGTCGGGATGAACGGATGAACCATCAAAATGAATGTAATAAACGGGTGAACCGTCAGATGAATGTAATGAACGGGTGAACCGTCAGATGAATATAATGAACGGGTGAACCGTCAGATGAATGTAATGAACGGGTGAACCATCAGATGAATGTAATGAATGGATGAACCGTCGAATGAATGTAATGAACGGGTGAACCGTCAGATGAATATAATGAACGGGTGAACCATCAGATGAATGTAATGAACGGGTGAACCGTCGAATGAATGTAATAGACGTTGCGAAGAACGCGTCGCTTTGTTGTTTTAAGAATCTCTGCCTATAAATAGAACATAAATTGAAATGGAATGATCACTTTCACTCTTCAACACAAAAATATCGTCTGAAGATGCATCCAAGAAGGCTGAGATTGTTCCGAAGGTTGAGAAAATTATGGAGGAACGTCCAGCCGAACCAAACCAGCCAAAGCAGACGGAAGCGGGCGAAGCTTCGTCTGCACCCAATCCACCAAGGGACATCTTAGACTTTCTGGTTGATCCAGGGGAGACCGAAGAAGAAGAGGCCATGAGGATGGCTGCTTGCGCATTTCTAGTAAAATCAGGCAAGGATGTTCTGCCGACTACATTTTTGAAAAGGACGGTAGTGGTCCTCGTCCTGTCTTTAAGAAGGATGATAGTGATTCTCTTCCTTGATATTATGTAACATCATTTATGATGAAATAAAATCAAACTTTATTTATGAACTGTCTGATAATATTTACAAGAAATTCTTTTTACATTCATACATAATATTTTTTAAGGAACTTGCCATTGATGGGCATCATTGTAACTCGACCATCTAGCTCTGTGAGTTGATAAGCTCCATTTGAGAAGACTTTACTCACGATATAAGGCCCTTCCCATTTTGTATCGAACTTGCCTTTGCTTATGTGAGTCATAGTCATGGGACATCTGACTGTAAGAACGAGTTCTCCTTTCTGAAAGGCTCTGACTTTAACTTTGCGGTTGAAAGTCTTCGAGATACGGGCTTGATATAACTCTATGTGTTGTTGAGCCAATAGTCGCTTCTCGTCGAGCGCCTCCAGTTCTTGAAGTCGAAGAAGATCATTGTTCTCTGTCGTAAGTTCATTAGCGATGGCAATCCTCAAGGAAGGAATTTGAAGTTCCAGGGGTAGAACTGCTTCACAACCGTATACCAGAGAGAAATGTGTACAACCTGTGGGATTGCGGACTGTAGTGCGGTAGGCCCATAGACATTCTCCAAGCTTTTCACTCCAATTTCGTTTGTTAGTAGACACAAACTTCTTAAGAGCTTGATGATAGTCTTGTTAAAGGCTTCAGCCAAGCCATTAGCAGCAGGGTTGTAGGCTGTAGAGGCGACATTGTCGATCCGATGATCGTCACAAAATCTTGTAAACTTTTGACTGATGAACTGAGGTCCATTGTCATGAATGATTCGTCGAGGTACACCAAATCTGTAGATCACATGATGTTTGACAAAATTGATAACACTGTTGGTTTTGACTTCAGCCAAAGGTATAGCTTCGGCCCACTTGGAGAAATAATCCGTTATGGCTAGTATAAACCGATGTCCTTTAGAAGAAGGAGGATTGATATGACCTATAATATCCATGCCCCAAGCTTCAAAAGGCCAGGAAGCAGTAGTCGGATGAAGAAATTCCGACGGTTGATGGATGAAATCTGCATGGATTTGACAAGCTCGACATTTTCTTGCATATTCAATAGCGTCAGATACCATAGAGGGCCAATAATAACCCATTCGTCGGATACGATCTTGTAGTTTAGGACCGGGTTGATGTGCTCCGTAAACACCATCATGAGCTTCACGCAATACTTGATTCGCTTCATCACCAGCAAGACAACGCAAGAGTAGGCCATCATAAGTCCGTCGATAGAGAGTCTTGGTGGTCTGATTGTAGTAGAATCGAAGAGATCGTCGGCGAATACTCGTAGCCTCCTTAGGATCTTCAGGAAGTATGTTATGAATTACGAAGTCAATGAAAGGAGCTCTCCAATCTTCATTGATAACATTGATTTCAACAAAATTACTGAACTCAATATTACGATTATTTTCAATGCAGAATAACTCTCTGTTGGAAACAACAACCACTTGTTATCTTTTGACAAGAATTGCTAATACTGCCACGGGATTAGCTAAAGCATCTGCCACAGTATTACAAGCTCGTCGAACATATTCAATGAAAAAGGCCTTGAATGATGTAGCCATGTAAATTGCAGCTTCATGATAGGGCACTAGATCTTGATGGCTGACCTCGTATGTTCCTCTAACCTGATTGACAACCAGTTTAGAATCGCCATAGACTTCAAGATATTCGACCTCCAACTGTTTAGCTAATTGGAGTCCGATAAGCAAGGCATTGTATTCAACCACATTATTAGAGCATGGCTGATCTAAGGAATAGGCTCTTTGGATAGCTAATCCTTCTGGAGAGACTAGTACAATCCCCACTCCTGCGACAATGGTCCCATTGGGTCTGATCCGGGATGCTCCGTCGAAGAACAGACGCCTGGTAGGAAATTCTTCAGAGATCATGTTTGATTCCAATATTTCGTCTGGAATCTCATCATAAAGCTTAGATGTTTCCGGAATAGGATGAGCTGCTAAAAAGTCAGCCAATGCTTGACCTTTAACAGACTTTTGTGGAACATAAACCATGTCGTATTGGGCTAGCAGAATGGCCCATGTAGCCAGCCGGGAATTGAGTGTGCTGGGCTTCTTCAATAATACCCGAAGAGGATTAACTCGGGAAATGACGTGAATGGTTTGGCCAATGATATAATGCCGAGTCTTTTGAACAGCAAACATAAGAGCTAAGCATTCTTTCTCAACCATACTATAACGGTATTCAGCACCTATCATAGTACGACTAAGATAGTAAATGACTTGTTCATGGGCTTCTTTGTTCTTCTGGGCAAGTAAAGCACCCAATGAATGATCCATAGCACGGACATACATTAAGAATGGTATACCAGAGATTGGTGGCACCAAGACTGGTGGGTTCATGAGATATTGCTTTATATCATCAAATGCTCGTTGACATTCTTCAGTCCAAATGAAAGATACACCCTTCTTCATTAACTGGATAAATGGTCTGCAGCGTCCAAACAGATTTGAAATAAATCTCCTGATGTACGCAAGTCGACCTTGGAATCCTCGTAGCTCTTTTAGGTTGCGTGGAGGATGCATCTCTTGAATGGCTTTGATCTTCTCAGGATCCACGTGTATACCCTTGGAGGTAATGACGAACCTGAGAAATTTACCACTAGAGACACCCAAGAATGACTTGGTGGGATTCATTTTAAGTTGATGTTGGCGCATTAGATTGAAGATAGTTCTTAAATCTTGGATGTGATCTTCCTTTAGACGACTCTTGACAGCAATATCGTCAACATAGCATTCGACAGTCTTGCGCAAATGATCTCAAAAGATGGTACTCATAGCTCGTTGGTAAGTTGCACCAGCGTTCTTGAGACCAAATGGCATCACTGTGTAGCAGTAGACTCCGCGAGGAGTACGGAAAGAAGTGTGTTTTTTATCTTCAGGATTCATCCGAATCTGATTGTATCCGAAGAATCCATCCATGAAGGATATCCTTTCGAACCCACAAGTGTTGTCGATCATGACGTCTGTAATAGGGAGAGGAAACTCATCTTTTGGACAGGCTTCATTAAGATCTCGAAAGTCGATGCAAACTTGAACTTTGCCATTTTTTTCAAGACTGGGACAACGTTGGCTACCCAATCTGGATGTTGTTCTTCTCGAATAAAGCCACAAGCTATGAGCTTTTTGACTTCATCATCAATCGCGTCCATCATTTATGGCTTGAATCGCCTTTGCTGTTATTTGATCGGCTTTGCATTAGGCAAAATATTCAATTTATGAGTGGCAATTTTGGGATCTAAACCTGGCATGTCTTTATAACTCCAAGCAAAGACATCAATGTATTCTCGAATAAGAAGAATTAATTCTTGCTTATCTGCCTTTGTGAGGTTCTTGCTGATGAATATTGGACGAGGTGACCCGTTCTCTGCTACATCAATTTGAACCAATTGATCTTCGGTAGGATGTTCACGTTGCTCGAATCGGAGTTCCCATTGGGTATCCATTCGTTGAGCCCAAGGAACTGTTTCAGGATTTTCTTCAATATCTTCGTCATAACCTTCTGGAAGTTCAGCGGAGACCATGTTAGAAGATACAATCAATCGATGAACTTGGCCGATACTGGTGTCAGAATCCCAAGATCTGGAATCAGAAGAGTTAGAGCGCTCCTCGCTATCAGACTCAGAGGTTGCTGGAGATAAAACCGGAGGTGAAGTATATCCGAGGCCTCTTTTCGTCCTGCTGTAATACATCTCTGACTTTCTCTTTGGAACAACCGTACGGATAGGAGTTCATCTACCCTTACCGTAATTGAGGCCATTCTTGAAGTCATAACCCATCTCTCAGATGATGTCTTATGATTGTTGACTATAACGACGAAGTTGGAGATGTCCCATATCTTTATTTTTGCTATCATCTGTATAGCTGAATTTTTGTTCTGGCCCTTTACTAAAAAGTATTGGACTCTCGCCTCTCTTTCGAGAAGGGATAACAAAATATGAGTCATCTGGATGTTCAAATAATATCTCCGTCTGAAGGGAATGTACGACTCCTATTGTAAATGACTGAAAGCTGTCTAGCATATCCAAATAGCATTTAGTATGATAAATGACATCAGTATACTAGAAAGTAGATGCTTTTTCATTGATTTGTACATCCATATTTACAATAGGACCTTTAGCCTTAGCTGGCTTGGTCAGATCGATTACAAGAGGAGGAGAAGAAGAGTGAGGAGGATTGGACTTGTTACGATGGAGGTCGATAACAAGCGGCTCAGAAGAGATGAGCTCCCTTTGATCTTTGTTACGACGGAGGTCGATAACAAGCGGCTCAGAAGAGATGAGCTCCTTTTGATCTTTGTTACGACGTAAGTCGATAACCAGTGGCTCAGAAGTGGTGAGCTCCCTTTGATCTTGATTATCACCAGTCGATTGTTTTTGGACTGACAGATGAATAGCTAGTGGTTTGGAGGATTGAGGATGAGAGACACGCCCTTTGACATGTATGATGAGAGTGTCACTGGGCACTGCTTCTGGTTCTTCTTCACCATCCATAGCTAAGACCACCTTCATGAACACTTCTCTGTACATGCGAGCATCGTTGCAATATGCTTCAACGCCTTTAAACGGGTAGAGATCCGTAACTTCTTTTTGGACTTCTCCTTTGTCATCAACGTATTTGAAGCATTGATGGAGAGTAGAAGGAACAATGTTGTGTTCATGCAGGAATGGTCTCCCCAGAAGAGCATTGTAGGAACAACCATGGTTGTCTGTAATATAGAAGGTCACCTTCGTGCGAAGATTGCCGATTTGGAGTTTTAGGCGTATCTTGCCTAAAGGTTCACATCTTCCTTGATTGAATCCCAGAATGGTAGTGATAGTGCTGGAGAGGCTATGTACTGGAATCTTCAGAGCATCCAATATTGTCTTAGACATAATGCTGAGTGCCGACCCTAGATCTATGAGAATACGATCAACCTTCATGGAGTCGACATATCCTGTAAAGTAGAGAGGATGGTCATGTCGATTGTATTCCATTAACATGTCATCTTATGTGAAGGTGATATTGGGAATTAATTCCAGCACACTGTGACAATGGAGACAAGAGACAGGTTCTGCCTCAGGTTTCTTAAGAAGAGTTAGGCAAGTGTCTGCCTGCATCAAAGCCTCACTTAGTGTTTCACGAGTCTCTTTAGAGAGGCGTAAGAGCTCGAAGATGGACAGCCTAGCCGGTGTGTTGGCTAGTTGAGCCAATATGTCAAAGTTATATAGCTTTTCAAGTCCAGAAGGGGATGACTTCTTCAAAACTTTGTCGAAGCGGACTTGTTGTTTGCCTTTGTTGGCTGCAGCCAATTTAGGAGGAATGGGTTCTACAACCGGTGAGGATGCAGAAGGGATGTCCTCAGTAGAGACAGGTTGTACTGGAGCAGACTCAGAAGAAGAAGCAGGGTTTTCTTGAGTTTCGGGAAATTCCCGTAAGTAGGCTTCCCCTGACCTGGTGCCCAGCAGGATTTTCTCTTCAACTATGGGGTCAAAAGACACCATATTGCAGATCTTTGTTCTACCTTTGGAGCGATCTTTTTGCTTAAACGAAGAAGGAGCCTCGAAGTCTGCAACAAGATCAGGGTGGATCCATATAATCTTACCGTTATCAAGGGATAAGAGGACGAGACCTTCACTCCATGGAGGCGGAAGATTCTCGATCTTAAGAGTGGCCTTGGGGATAGGGATGACACCATGCTGTATCATCTGTGGAGGGAAGTTACCGAACTGTACTGAGATCATGTTCGCGGTAACAGTCTTCTCATCTTGTTGAAGGGTGACAACACCAGCGTTGACTAGCTCTTGAATATTGCCTTTGAGCACATAACATGCTCGAGTGGGATGACCAATGAACCTGTGATAAACACAATATTTGGGATGATCAGTCTTACCGACCTCGTCAGGCTTCTTCGGGTCTGGGAGTTGGAGCTTATTGCTTTTGATCAAGCAATCGAAGATGCTCATGGTGTCATTCTCGTCAAAGGAGTACTCTACTTTCGGACGAGGTTCCCTTGGTAGAGGGGCAGAAGGAGTAGAAGTAGACGTAGGTGGAGCCACGTTGACAGCCAGGGATTCTTTGTTCTTGAGATTGATATTCAAGGTTTCTTTACCCTTGCGGTTGTTCTGGCGATTAACGCTATTAGATGTCGGGTGTTCATCCCGGTCGGGGTTAGACATGTGTACCCCCAACTGCTTGAACTTGTCAGTGCTAACTTCAGCTGCTTTAGCATTGACAATGAATGATGGCCAGTCTTGAAATTGAGTTGACCCCGTCTGCATGCTGATAATAGACAAAAGATTTGCCTTGCAGGTATCTATAGTTACAGCGGCCGGAGTCCCAGGAGGCATCTTTAATGCTTCTTGGCGGAATCTTTTAATGAAACTCTCAGCGGTTTCATTATGTCTTTGTTTGATCTTGTTGAGGGCCGACATGGTCATGTCACTGATTCCCTCGTAGAATCGCTCCAAGAAGATTTGTTTAAAACCCGAGAAAGAGGTGATACTGTCACGCCCTAGAACCAGAATACTGGCAAGTAGGGACGGACAAGGCCAACTACGTATACCAAAGTACTCTAGTACTCCGAAACAACGTATAAGCTGTATAGATGGGGGTCACTGCTACAAACCAACAGTCAATCCTAGGTCACAATAATCCTAGATATCTTAGTCTCAGACAAGAAGTAAAGTACAAGAATATGATCATCAAGCATATAAGACAGTAAAGCGTCCCAAACTATAATATATAGATGATCATGAAGCTAGTAATACAAAATGAAGAACTAGCAAGACTAAGTAATACATGATCAGCTCTAGCTGCAGTCTAGAAATATAACATCATGTCTAAGCCCGTGGGCCAAATGTCAAGTCCAAAACACGAGCTAAACACGTGCTCGGTGGCTAAACGCCTCAAAAGAATATGTACAGAAAAGAGTGGGTAAGAGAAAGAACACCCACTCAAGTCCCATGGTGCTCCGGGTGGTCACCATCGAGAAGAAGGTCCGAAAGATCCTCGGGCTCCTCAACTAGATCTGGTCAATGCAAAACCAGTGGGGTCAGAACCCCAATAGCAAGTACCACAAAGGAAGCCAAACTTATGAACTAAAACCAGCATGCAATTCATAACATTTCTAAGATAAGCAGTAAACGAGACTAGAATAGTAAATTGGTACCACAGTGTTTACGAAAGGAAACTAAAACATGTAAGTAGGATAACAAGTGAATAATTAGAATAAACTGGACATGTGAGCATATGGTGAAGCCGAGCATGTAGTAGGAAAATAGCATGTAAGGAATGACAGGAAACTAAGTACTACAATAAGGTAAACTAGAGCAAGACTAGACTAGACAAGAATAGACTCCATCCATCAATCACGGCCAAACAATGAGTACGGCTTGATACTTTAGCTAACTAGGGTTGCCACAATCCTAATTACTAACACATGCAAGTTTGAGAAATCCAAGTCCAGTTACCTGCTTGCTACTTCCTGAATGATCCAAGCAAAAGAAAAGAAGTATAGCAGACACACTGCAGTAAGATACATGTGTCCTAAAGAGGTGCCCCACTCGACGGTGTGCTGGAAGAGTGCTTATCATGACAGATAGCTCCAAATCCCAAGTATATATATATATATATATATATATATATATATATATATATATATATAGGGCCAAGATCAAAAGGGCAACAGGTAACCGGGAAAGTCTCCAATGATCTAGATAATCAAGCTAGTTGTTTAGTCCTTAACATTTTTCTTGTTGGATTCTAGGTGTGGCATTCCGCAGAATCCATCCTAGACATGAGGCATGCAAGACTTGACAAGACAAGCAAGATTGTGCACTACAACAAGCCACAATAAGACATGACAATATCAAGACAAGAGTGCGCTACGACGAGCCACTATCAAGGAGCTAGACATGTACTAGAATCAAGAGTGCGCCATGACAGGCCACTATCAAGCAAGCTAGGAAAGGACATGTTCAAGAGTACACCACGATGGGTCACTATCAAGTAAATATTGGATATGACATAGACTGCAAGGTACAATAAATCTGGGAGGACATGGCAATACATAGTGAGTATAGAGAACATGTGAACATAAGCTAGAGTCAAGTGTATATAGGGTGTACATTCATTCTCTAAGTATACAAGGTCATCTAATTATGTTAAGAATTCATTACAATCAATGAAAATATCAAAAACGGATAAAAACGGACAGAAACGGGCAAAAACAGCTTAACCGGATTATCCGGCGAATTTCTGCAGATTTTCGGCGGATTTTTCGTAGTGTCACAGCAAGTTTTGTGGTGCAAGTTCGGATTTTCCGACGGATTTCCGCGGATGTCCGACGGATTTTCCGAACCGTCACGGAAAGTTGATTTTTGAACTCAAAACTTATTTCGGCCATAAAAATTTCGTTTTAAATCGAAATTCGGATTTTCAAAAGTCAAAATTGCATAGAATTGAATTTCCTACAACATGGAACTATTAGATCTCAGAAATTCAAAGATTTGATAGATCAATATCTCAAAATACTCCAAAATAGAGGTTCTCGGAACACCGAAACGAGTCCCGATTGCCACCAAACTCAAATCCATGTGTACTAGCTAGGCAAGGACCCCATATATGTATATGTGACCAAGATCCATGATGATAACTCTAGTATCACTCTTGATACCAAGTTTTCCACTACGTCACTATTGGATTTTAACAGAAAATCAAATCTTGCTTAATTGAATTTTTGGAAACATGCACATATACGAGAATCATCAGGAAAACACATTTAACAAAATGAGTTTTGGAAAATTTTAAGCATTTAATACCAAGGAAAACAAAAATGACAATAGATTACTATTGTTCAAGAATTTGGCAAGATGTACTTGCCTAGGTTAAGCTCCAAGCCTAATCTTCTACTCCACCACCAAGAGGGGCACGAAACCACACTCTAGGCCTCAAGGCCAAGCTCTTGGCAAGCTCCAAGGGAAGAGAAGGGAAGAAGAAATGAAGAGAGAGTGAAGAGAATGAAAAGAGAGAGGAGAGAGAAAGTGAAGTGGTTTATATATTAGGGGGGAATTAATCTTAGCCGTTGGATCATGATCCATGTGAAAGTCTAGATCAATCATGGCCATTCAAACAAAACCAATTGTCCATTGGATAATAGAGTTCATCTACACTATTCACGAAAATATCTAAGCACTATTCACGAAAATATCTAAACACTATTCACAAAAATATCTGAAACACTATTCATGAAAATATCAGAAACCGAAAATATCTAAAGTGTAGAAAACATGTCTAGGCGGTATGCCGTCTATATACTCTGGTATACCGGCGGTATGCCGATCAAGGAGAAAATCTATAATTTTTTGGGAAAATTTAAAACATTCCAAAAAACCAAGAAAATACGAAATACGCTGCAAAATACGTATCCGTATATAAATACCGATACTGTGAGACGAGTCTCACAACTCTCCCCTCCTTAGAAAAATTCCGTCCTCGGAATTTCCTAAAGGTAATCAAAAGCAAGCAAGAAATCCAAGAAAACATGCTATCAGGATCAAGATGGGAAACTCATAAACATGAAATCCAACTAGAGTAATGTACAAGAAATGTAGAAGCAATTTAAACATACGTAAACAACAACATCACGTATTCCTACAATCACACAAAAAAGGTAGAACATAGATATACGAAATAAGTATACCTCACGAGTCGAACAGATACGGGTAACGAGCTCGGATATCATCCTCGCGCTCCCAAGTCGACTCGCCCGGTGAGTGATAATCCCAAGAAATACGAACTAATCGGATAGTCCGGTTCTTGAGAATCTTCTCCCTCCGGTCCAAAATGGATATGGGCCTCTCCTCATACGATAGGTCGGTACCAACGACCAGCTCGGAATGATCTAGGATATGGCTCGGATCCGGAACATACCGACGTAGCTGAGATACGTGAAACACGTCATGTACCTCGCGCAATGACGGTGGAAGAGCAAGGCGATAAGATACATCCCCTACTCGCTCGAGAACATCGAACGGTCCAATAAATCTAGGGCTAAGCTTTTCCCGTACGCCAAACCTGATGACACCACGGGTAGGCAAAATCCGAAGAAAAATGTGATCGCCGACAGAGAACTCAAGATGGCGTCGATACTGATCTGTCCAATGACGCTGTCGATCCTGAGCTACTCTGAGATGCTCTCTGACCTGTCTAACTACTCCAACTGACTGAACAATCATCTCTGGACCAAGCATCTGCCTCTCTCCAATGTTATCCCAAGCTAGGGGTGACCTATATCTCCTACCATACAAAGCCTCGAAAGGAGCCATCTGAATGCTCGCCTGGAAGCTATTATTGTAGGAGAACTCCACCAAATGCAAGTGATCCTCCCAAGAACCGCTGAAGTCAAGAATGCATGATCGAAGCATATCCTCCAAGGTCTGAATCGTACGCTCCGACTGACCATCGGTCTGAGGATGGTATGCTGAGCTGAAACTCAAACGGGTACCCAGACTCTGCTGAAGACTCTGCCAGAAATGAGAAGTGAATCTGGAATCCCGATCTGAGACTATGCTAACTGGCACCCCATGCAATCTGACAATCTGCCTCATGTATAAGTCGGCCAACTGCTCTGTAGACTGACCAACTCTGAAAGATAGGAAGTGGGCAACCTTCGTGAGTCGATCCACTATAACCCAAATGGCATCTCTACCAGTCGGGGTTCTAGGAAGACCAGTCACGAAGTCCATAGTAATGTGATCCCACTTCCACTCCGGAATCGATAAAGGCTGAAGAAGTCCGGCCGGTCTCTGGTGCTCAGCCTTGACCTGCTGGCAAACTAAGCATCGAGAGACAAACCGAGCTATCTCCTTCTTCATACAATTCCACCAGAAATGCTGACGAATATCTCGGTACATCTTCGTCCCTCCAGGATGAGCAGAATACCGATAACTGTGAGCCTCCGACATAATCTCCTGTCGAATATCTCCACTCGGCACACAAAGACGACTTCCAAATCGGAGTGTCCCATCCTCATGGATGTACAACTCTGTTCTGCGCCCTGCTACACACTCTGCTCTGAGCTGCTGAAGCCTGGCATCCCCTGACTGAGCTGCTCTGATCCTATCCACAATGGTAGACTGAACCTGCAATCCTGCCATCATAGCTGTCTCACCAGGTAGTACTACCTCAATGCCCATCACCTGAAGATCCTCCAGAAGGTGACGCTGCTCCGTCAAGAAATAGACTTCGGGTCTCCTGCTCAAAGCGTCTGCAACGACGTTTGCCTTCCCGGGATGATACTGAAGATCAACATCATAATCCTTCAGTAACTCAAGCCACCTCCTCTGTTGCATGTTCAGATCCCTCTGGGTGAACACATACCTCAAGCACTTATGGTCAGTAAAAATCTCTACTCGATCACCATACAGATAATGCCTCCAGAGCTTGAGGGCAAACACAACTGCGGCCAACTCAAGATCGTGCGTCGGATAGATCTTCTCATGGTCCCGAAGCTGCCGAGACGCATAATCTATCACTCGACCGTGCTGCATAAGAACACAACCAAGTCCCCGGCCTGACGCATCATAATACACTGTGAACCCACCCGGTCCGGCGGGTAATGTCAGAATAGGAGCTGAAATCAAACTTTGCTTGAGTTTCTCAAAAAAAACCTGACAAGCATCTGACCACTCAAAGCACACATCCTTACACGTCAGCCGTGTCAAGGGTGCGGAGATCCTAGCAAAGTCTGCCACAAACCGTCTGTAGTAGCCTGCTAATCCCAGAAAGCTGCGTACATCTGAAGCTGTACGAGGTACTGGCCAACCCTCGATAGCCTCAACCTTCTTGGGGTCCACCTCAACACCACCTCCGGCAATAATGTGACCCAAGAAGGAGACTCGATCGAGCCAGAAATCGCACTTGCTAAACTTCGCGTAGAGCTGATGGTCCCAAAGAATCTGAAGAACCACGCAAAGATGCTGCTCGTGCTCTGCCTCAGTCCGACTATAGACCAAGATATCATCAATAAACACTATCACAAACTGGTCTAAGTAGGGCATGAAGATGCGATTCATGAGATCCATGAAGATCGCTGGCGCATAGGTCGCTCCGAAAGGCATAACAAGGAACTCCTAATGGCCATATCGAGATATAAACGCCGTCTTGGGTATATTCTGCTCTCTGACTCTGATCTGATGGTACCCAGACCGTAAATCGATCTTCTAAAACACAGCCGCTCCACTAAGCTGGTCGAACAAGTCATCTATTCTGGACAAGGGATACTTGTTCTTCTCGGTCACCGCGTTAAGCTGACGATAGTCAATGACCATACGCGATGAACCATCCTTCTTCTTCACAAGAAGGGCTGGAGCTCCCCAAGGCGATCCACTAGGACGAATGAATCCCTTGGTCCTAAGCTCCTCAATAGACTGATACAACACCAACAACTCTGAAGGAGACATCCTGTAGACTCTCGCTGACACTGGCTCTGCTTCCGGAACCAAATCAATATAATACTCAATCTTCCGAACTGGAGGTATACCCGGAAGCTCCTCGGGAAACACATCGAAAAACTCACAAACTACTCTGGGCAACTGAACCTCCTCGGCTACTGCCATCCTCATGACCGCTGGTGAAGACTCCACCTCGCCTCTAGAGAATGAGAACTCCTCCTCATTCGGAACACGAAAGATAACCTTGCCAGCATGGCAATCTATCGAAGCGTGTCGAGTACTCAACCAATCCATACCTAGGACGACATCATAATCGCCCATAGGAAACTCTATCAGCCTAGCGGGAAACTCTCTCCCACATACTATGACTCTACACGAGGCATAGACTCGGTCTACTCCTACTAGACCGTTACCAGTAAGTATATTCATCCTTACAGGTAAAGATTCTGGCTCTACACCAATACGTGTCGTAAATCGTACAGATATAAACGAATGCGAAGCACCAGAATCAAATAAAGCTGAAGCTGAATGAGAGTGAACAAGAATGGTACCTGCGACCACCTTCCCTGCTGCTAGCGCCTCCTCCATAGAAATCGTGAAAGCCTGACCCTGAACTCTGGTCGCTGGACCCCTCTGCCTCTGAGCCTGAGCCTGAGCATACTGCTGAGGCCTCTGCTGGAACTGCTGAGACTGCGTCGGTAATGGCCTCTGGGCCTGCTGCTGCTGAACCGGCGCTGGTGCTCTAAACTGCTGAACTGCTGGCTGGAAGGATGCTGATCCAGCCGAACTCCTCCTAGGACAAGCCCCTATCCTGTGGTCTGATGCTCCACAGGCTAGACACAAGTCCTGTCCCTACGACACTCTGATAAGACATGTCCTCCCTTCCCACAATAGGAATAAGCAACTGAAGAAGACTGCCTCTGCTGCTGAGGACGCGGCTGAGACGACTGCTGAAAGGAAGCCGCCGGAACCGGTCCCCTCGGAGATCCAATCGTCAAGGCTCGGACTGCTGGAGCTGGTGCTGACGACTGGGAAGAAGATCCCCTCTGAATGTGAGGCCTCTTCTGACCTCCGACTCTATCAACGATCCTCTGCGAGGTGTACTCATGTCTCCTCGCCGCCCTCACCACTGCATCAAAAGTCTGGAACTCATGCTGCTCAACTGCCAGTATGATCTCCAGATGAAGCCCCTGCTGGAACCTCCTCGCCCGGTCCAACTCGGTTGCCACTAAGGAAGGGGCAAACCGACTGAGCCTACTAAACTCTGTCGCATAGCCGTCGACGGTCCTGCTCATCTGCCGCAAGCCAATGAACCTCTGCTGCAGATCATAACGCGACACCGCATCAAAATAGCGAGTCTGAAACCTTTCGCTAAAATTAGCCCAGGCTACTGGTGCCCTAAGAGACACCTCATGAGCCGCCCGCCAGTCGCGGGCCAAATCCAAGAGCTGCAACCTAACAACTGCCCCACGCTCCCTAGCCGGAATCCCTGTCGCCTCCAGAATGGCCTCAATATCCTGAAGCCACGCATCAGACGCAATAGCATCCTCTGTACCATAGAAGTACGGGGGATGAAGACGCCTGAAGCTGCTCGCAGAATTGTAGACCTGAGCACCACCTCTGTCCAAAGCCGTCTGGACAGAATGGGTAAGAACATCACTCTGACGCTGCTGCGACGCCATAAGATCTCTCAGAACATCCACTAGTGCTCGAACAACACCCTCTGGCTGCTCTGGCTGAGCTGGTACTACTGGCTGAACAGGAGGAACTGGCGACTCTGCCCTTCGGTCCACTCTAGCTCTGCTCCCGAATGCTGAGGATGCTCCTCCTGGACCGGGGAAACTAAGGGACGCTGATCTGCCATCGGCAAAGCCCGAATAGGCCGATCAGAAGGACCAGGAACAGTGCCCCTGAAAGTTTAAGGACACAAGGATTAGGTCGAGGGAACAAGAAAGATCAACGATCAAAGCAGATATCAGGACAAAGATCAGAGGTAAAGAGTAATATCGAGGATATCAATAGAGAAGAATTTATGACTAAGATAACTACCAGCAACCCCCACATATCTGAAAAATCAGACCTGTATGGGCCACCACTAAAACCTATGTTACGCCCCAGAACCAGAATACTGGCAAGTAGGGACGGACAAGGCCAGCTACGTATACCAAAGTACTCCAGTACTCCGAAACAACGTATAAGCTGTATAGATGGGGGTCACTGCTACAAACCAACAGTCAATCCTAGGTCACAATAATCCTAGGTATCTCAGTCTCAGACAAGAAGTAAAGTACAAAAATATGATCATCAAGCATATAAGACAGTAAAGCGTCCCAAACTATAATATATAGATGATCATGAAGCTAGTAATACAAAATGAAGAACTAGCAAGACTAAGTAATACATGATAAGCTCTAGCTGCAGTCTAGAAATATAACATCATGTCTAAGCCCGTGGGCCAAATGTCAAGTCCAAAACACGAGCTAAACAAGTGCTCGGTGGCTAAACGCCTCAAAAGAATATGTACAGAAAAGAGTGGGTAAGAGAAAGAACACCCACTCAAGTCCCCTGGTGCTCCGGGTGGTCACCATCGAAAAGAAGCTCCGGAAGATCCTCGGGCTCCTCAACTAGATCTGGTCAATGCAAAACCAGTGGGGTCAGAACCCCAATAGCAAGTACCACAAAGGAAGCCAAACTTATGAACTAAAACCAGCATACAATTCATAACATTTCTAAGATAAGCAGTAAACGAGACTAGAATAGTAAATTGGTACCACAGTGTTTACGAAAGGAAACTAGAACATGTAAGTAGGATAACAAGTGAATAATTAGAATAAATTGGACATGTGAGCATATGGTGAAGCCGAGCATGTAGTAGGAAAATAGCATGTAAGGAATGACAGGAAACTAAGTACTACAATAAGGTAAACTAGAGCAAGACTAGACTAGACAAGAATAGACTCCATCCATCAATCACGGCCAAACAATGAGTACGGCTTGATACTTTAGCTAACTAGGGTTGCCACAATCCTAATTACTAACACATGCAAGTTTGAGAAATCCAAGTCCAGTTACCTGCTTGCTACTTCCTGAATGATCCAAGCAAAAGAAAAGAAGTATAGCAGACACACTGCAGTAAGATACATGTGTCCTAAAGAGGTGTCCCACTCGACGGTGTGCTGGAAGAGTGCTCATCATGACAGATAGCTCCAAATCCCAAGTATATATATATATATATATATATATATATATATATATAGGGCCAAGATCAAAAGGGCAACAGGTAACCGGGAAAGTCTCCAATGATCTAGATAATCAAGCTAGTTGTTTAGTCCTTAACATTTTTCTTGTTGGATTCTAGGTGTGGCATTCCGCAGAATCCATCCTAGACATGAGACATGCAAGACTTGACAAGACAAGCAAGATTGTGCACTACAACAAGCCAAAACAAGACATGACAATATCAAGACAAGAGTGCGCTACGACGAGCCACTATCAAGGAGCTAGACATGTACTAGAATCAAGAGTGCGCCATGATAGGCCACTATCAAGCAAGCTAGGAAAGGACATGTTCAAGAGTACACCACGACGGGTCACTATCAAGTAAATATTGGATATGACATAGACTGCAAAGTACAATAAATCTGGGAGGACATGGCAATACATAGTGAGTATAGAGAACATGTGAACATAAGCTAGAGTCAAGTGTATATAGGGTGTACATTCATTCTCTAAGTATACAAGGTCATCTAATCATGTTAAGAATTCATTACAATCAAAGAAAATATCAAAAACAGAAAAAAAAAAAGGACAGAAACGGGCAAAAACAGCTTAACCGGATTATCCGGCGGATTTCTGCGAATTTCCGGCGGATTTTTCGTAGTGTCACAGCAAGTTTTGTGGTGCAAGTTCAGATTTTCCGACGGATTTCCGCGGATTTCCGACGGATTTTCCGAACCGTCACAGAAAGTTGATTTTTGAACTCAAAACTTGTTTCGGCCATAAAAACTTCGTTTTAAATCGAAATTCGAATTTTCAAAAGTCAAAATTGCATAGAATTGAATTTCCTACAACATGGAACTATTAGATTTCACAAATTCAAAGATTTGATAGATCAATATCTCAAAATACTTCAAAACAGAGGTTCTCGGAACACCGAAACGAGTCCCGATTGCCACCAAACTCAAATCCATGTATACTAGCTAGGCAAGGACCCCATATATGTATATGTGACCAAGATCCATGATGATAACTCTAGTATCACTCTTGATACCAAGTTTTCTACTAAGTCACTATTGGATTTTAACAGAAAATCAAATCTTGCTTAATTGAATTTTTGGAAACATGCACATATACGAGAATTATCAGAAAGACACATTTAACAAAATGAGTTTTGGAAAATTTTAAGCATTTAATACCAAGAAAAACAAAAATGACAATAGATTACTATTATTCAAGAATTTGACAAGATGTACTTGCCTAGGTTAAGCTCCAAGCCTAATCTTCTACACCACCACCAAGAGGGGCACGAAACCACACTCTAGGCCTCAAGGCCAAGCTCTTGGCAAGCTCCAAGGGAAGAGAAGGGAAGAAAAAATGAAGAGAGAGTGAAGAGAATGAAAAGAGAGAGGAGAGAGAAAGTGAAGTGGTTTATATATAAGGGAAAAATTAATCTTAGCCGTTGGATCATGATCCATGTGAAAGTCTAGATCAATCATGGCCATTCAAACAAAATCAATTGTCCATTGGATAATAGAGTGCATCTACACTATTCATGAAAATATCTAAGCACTATTCACGAAAATATCTAAACACTATTTACGAAAATATCTGAAACACTATTCATGAAAATATCAGAAACCGAAAATATCTAAAGTGTAGAAAAAATGTCCGGGCGGTATGCCGTCTGTATACTCCGGTATACCGGCGGTATGCCGATCAAGGAGAAAATCTATAATTTTTTGGGAAAATTTAAAACATTCCAAAAAACCAAGAAAATACGAAATACGCTGCAAAATACGTATCCGTATATAAATACCGATACTGTGAGACGAGTCTCACAGATACAGCCATCGGGCAAGCTCCTATACCAATCGTATGCTACACCAGCTAAACAGCCGACGAATACCCTAGTTAGAAGAGCGTCATTTGGCTGAAGTTGAACAGTCACTACCTCAAAGTGGTTAATGAACTGACTCGGAGAAGTGCTACCGTCAAACAGCAAAATTGTGGGAATCTTGTACTTTGGAGGGAATGTGACTTCCTTCCATTCAACCGGATAGGGTTGTTTGATCCCCAATCTCTGTAAATTGTCCTTCTCTTTAAAAGTCTCGAATTGAGTGTGCAAGAGTTTGACAGCTTCATTAGCATCCTCTGATAATAAAGAAGGAGCAGGCTGAATTATAGTGTTAGGAGGAGGAACAGCGTGGTAAGTACTACCCCCAGCTCCTGACTGACTGGGTATGGATTGAATTTGTACAGGGGTATTTAAGGAGATACTACCCCCAGACTTGTATTGATAGGCACTGACGATGCTATAATCTCAGGATTGGCAGCAGGTGCGGTCGGTGGTACTGTATATTGGGCCACGATGATATAATGCATACTTGCGACCATTATAGCCATGGTCTTCAGCTTGTCCTCTAGTGCAGCTATTCGTTGTTCTTGATTTGTCGAACTAGAAGCATCTGGGTCCTCAGTAACAACATAAGCTGTCACTTCTCTAGGCACAGTAGAAGATACTGTCTGTTCAGAGCTTTCACTGTATGCATCATAATCAGAGAAGGAATCATCCCACTACTAGAAATAATCCATTATACGACAACCTTAAAATGCCGTTAATAATGAGATTGTTGCCACAAAAACACAGATATGGCAACAATGTAAAGTTGCCACAGCGTGCCGTAAAAGGTTGCGTCACTATTGCTTATTTACGGCATCTTCCAATTATTGCCGTATAAGGAAACTAATTTACGACAATTAATTGTTGCCTTATAAGAAATCTTTTTGTTGCCTTTAAAGATTATTATTAATGGCAATATTTAGTTGCCATAATTTCGAACAATATATGGCAATATATTATTGTCGTATATCATCAGTCCATAAATGGCAAGATTATGTTGCAAAATATTGTATTTCTTTTAATGGCAATATTTTGTTGTCGTAAACTGCTAGTATTATATGGGCATTACATATTGCCATAAATTGCAATCCCATATGGCAATTCTTTGTTAGGCATGTCTTTATTGTCATGTTTGAGAACGTAAGGCAACTGCCGGATTCCATATTTGAAAAATTAATTTTTACTATTTATTGCCATGATCGATAAAATGTGACAATTAATATATGCCAATATTTGAAATATCAACTAAATTCAATTGCCAAAATTTAAATAGATCATTAACCAAATATTAAATATAGATAATAATTCAATTTGTACACTTCAAATAAAAAATAACTTTTAATTAAATATGGTAGATTCAGTACTACATCATTAATATTACCTAAAACCAACTATGCCAGGAATCCATACTTATCATATCCAACATTATGAGGAACAATTCCTCTTTTATATGAGGTTCAAAATTCAAATGGGTACTTGACACCCCCAACTTAAACTTAAACTTGTTGCCTCCTTGTTCCCTCCATATATATAACATGTCTGCAAAGATTTCTTTGACAGTTGTGGTGCACCAATTCACAGCTATACAATCTTTATATACCCTGGTATGGATAAACAATAAAATTAGCCTATAGACCAAAAAAAGTTAATAAAAAATATATTTTAAGGTAGTGCAAATTTCTATGCTTCATTTGTTTTATATGAATGGTTACAACAAATGAAACTTGTATAAATATTTTATTTTAAAGATAAAAACTAATGGAAATCATCTATTTACAACCAAACTCATTCATTGACCTAAAAGTGTTCTATTTGCAATGACAACCTCACATTTAAAAAAATATGTTTGTGAAATATATACAATTTTAACATTATAAATATTTTTTAAGTTTATTCTCATGCATGCATATATGGTTCTCAACCTTCCATAGATGGTTGTAAAAACAATCTTCCATAGATTAATTAAAAAAATATTATGTGCATATATGCTTCTTAACCTTCCATAGATGGTTTTAAAACAATCTTTCGTAGATAATTAAAATAATATTACATGCATATATGGTTCTCAACCTTCCATAGGTGGCTGTAAAAAAAAATCTTCCATAGATAATTAAAATAATATTCTATGGATTGATGGTTCTCAACCTTCCAAAGATGGCTCTAAAAAAATCTTCCATAGATAATTAAAAGAATATTATATGCATATATGGTTCTCAACCTTTCATATATGGCTATAAAAAAAATCTTAACCTTCCATAGATAATTAAAATAATATTCTAATTCTAGTGAATCGAATCCTAAACAAAGAAAAGATTTATTTCATCTTCATGGATATATGGTAAAATATTCAATAGTATATTGTAGAACTATTAGGATGATAATCAAGTAAAAAACAAACCTAATTAATATTTAGAAAAATATTTGCAAACTCATTATCAAAAAATTTATCAAATCTTATTTCCTCTAAATCTTTTTAGAAGAAGTGATAATAGAAGGTTTAAAGTTTCAGGTTCCATGAGTAATGTAGAAAATAAAGGAGAAAAATTCTATCGTGTGTTTCAGATTAATTTAGTTGGAGAAAATTTTTACAATTTGATCAAACACATTTATTAACAAAAAATTAGAACACAAAATAAAGCAACATTTTATATAATTATCCATACCGATCAGTCGTCGATCACTCGGACTCGATGACACCAGAGACCTTCTACTAGAGGCGCTCAGAACCCAAAATACAAAGATTTTCGTTCCCAAAAGAAATCCACATATGAAAGAAACAAAAAAAAATTAACAAAATAGAAATGGAGGTTAAAGAAATACCTAGGTTGAAGAAGGGGAAGAGAGACCTAGGTTAAAGGGGTAAAGAGAACCAAAGTTTAAAGAGAGACCTAGATTGAGAGAGAATAGGAATTAGGATTTGGCAAAATAATAAAGGAGGAAAAATATTTCAACTTTTTATGTTCCCACCGGTCTTATGTATAGACACAAATTTTTTTTATTCTCATTAAACCACAAAAAGTTTCCAAAAGTAAACAAATAAAATATTGCCATATTTATTTTGTTCATGGAGGGAAAATATATTACATATTTTGGGGCAACATTTTTTCCATAAACTAATTATTTTATGGCAATGTAAAATATTGCCATATTTGATCGTAATATATTATGTCACAAATCCAGTTTGCCATATTATATTGCGATCAAATATGGCACACGTTATTGTTGCCATAAATGTTTCCATTAAATATGGCATGCGTCCTTATTGCCATATAAAGTGTGACAATTATTGGCAACATTATTTGTTGCCATAAACAAACTTGTTTATTAAGGCAATATTAATGTTGCCTTATTATGACTGTTATATGGCAACATTTTATGTTGCCGTAAGGCATTGCCGCAAAATATGCTTTTTCTTGTAGTGTCCCCTGAATAAGAAATAGGGAGATCACCAGAGGGATCTTGGAGAAGATTCCTCTGACCGATTGTATCTCGACTTCGGGATCGGGTATGTTGAAATACTTATTCAGAAGATTCTTGGAGTAAATCTAAGTACCTTTGGCTGGGCTTGCAAGGCTTGCCGTGTTTGGAGCACTTTCTATCCCCAGTGTCTCGAGAAGCCATGTTGATGGAAGCATACAACATTTCGTCTTCGTCTTCTGACATTGATTCAGAAGTTGTAAAATTCAGACGATCGAAGACAGATCGTTTTGTTGTCTGGCAACAGCACTTGATGACAACCTTGTGATTACAATGGCATTCAAGTAGTTGACTTGGAGGTGTTGAGATATTGTCCCGCTTTTGCTTGAGGTGCTTTCGGAGGTCAGGAACAATGACGGGACGAAAAGAAGTTTGAGGGACGTATTCTTTGACAATATTCGAAACATGGTTCCGGCTCTTCAGATGTTTTATCCCGTGAGTATACAGGGAAGTACTCACTTCGTTAGCATAGGTGTCAGGATTTTTCATCCTGGAGGTTTGCCTCTGATGCAGGTTCATCTTCGGCATTGGTTGCTTGCGTTTCGTCGAAGTTGATGTAGACCGAGGTCTATTGAGATAAACCCGTAGATCAGCAAACTCACCCCCATGGGTTTCTGTCTGAGACACCAGTAATTTTCCCTACTTTGAGCGGGACATCCGAAGAGTTAGGAGATCTTGGAAATGTGCAACTGGAGTAGGCAAGATGCCTCTTTGATCAATGTTCTTCCCTTTAGCAGGGAAATTTTTTGTACTGTTTAGTGCCGAGGCACATTCAGATGGATCTTCTATTGTAAAAATCGGAGAAGACTGAAAAAAGACCAAAGGGCCTTTTCCTTTATTTTGTGACGAAGGGTTGGCTAAAAAGCGTTTCCCTCTGTTGTTTTTCGAGTTCTGGACTGCGGAAGATCGAAAAAAGACCAAAGGGCCTTTCTGTTTATGCTGAGACGGAGGAGGAACAGTAAAAAGACTACCCCTTGTGGGTTGCGCAGGAGAAGAAGCAGCAACTTGCCCCTTGGCCATTGAACAAGCAGAAGGTGCAACTGAAGCTTTGGCAACAGAGGGCTTGAGTTGCGCTCTGTTTGAAGGAGCAATGGATTGCGCAGGAGGGAAAGACTTCGCCAATTGCGCCAGAGGAAGAGGGGCTTTGGATTTTGCCAAAGCAGCATAGGTTGTGGATTGCGCTGCAGCAAAAGGAGCAGTGCACTGCGCCTGGACAGTAGGAGCTCTGGTTTGCGCTATGGCAGCGTAGGTGATGTTTTGCGCAAGAACATGAGAGGCTACTGGTTCCTTGGTAGCAAAGACAACAGGTTGCGCAGATGACTGCGCAGAAGATTGTGCAGAGGACTTCGGAGTCCACACTGAATAGACCCTGTTCTTGGTACAGGCTACAGTACGACGAGTATCCCTAGAGTTGATCATCGCTTCATAGGCAGTTTGGTTGACCTTCACAACCAGCATCTTCTGCATCTTTTCGATAGACGCAACGTCACATTGAGTTGTCACTTCCTCGTCGGAGGAGAAAGTCGTCGCCAACAGAGTCGCCATTTTGTTTGCAAAAAACAAAAGTCTTTATTTCACAAACTTTGTAAGAAGATTATAATTAAATTCTGGAAAAGTACAACTATAGGAATCCGATCTGAAGACGATCGCTTTATCCCTTGGATGATGTGAACTTTGAAGACGATAGCCGCTGAAGAATGCAGCAGCACTTGGACAAGAACTCCTGATCTCTGATGATAATAATGATCTGATCCCCTAAATGAAGAGCTTGAAACTCTATTTATAGAGTTCTGGAAATAACTAATTTATAGTTATTCTGGATTGCGCAGGCATTGGACTACGCAGGCTACCAGTTGCGCTGGCAGTTACTCGATCATGGGCTAACCGTATTTAGACGCGTGGCATTGTCTGATTGAAATGCGCTTGGTCGTGTACAGGAAACTGCCACGTGTTGAGCAATTGATGGCATATAAGCCACGTAATGAATGTCTGTTATCTTGATGGATCGCGCTACTTGAACAGTGCTAGCTTCAGACTGTGCTTCCTTCTAGTCACTGAAAAGCGCTGGGATTCAGGCTTGGTCAAACTACGCTGAGGTTGGACTGGCAATTTGTGCTGAATTTATACAACTGTTCTCGAGTGCTGTGCTGCACAAGAAACGAATAGACTCTTCATTTTTCGAGCTGTCAGGCTGTCAGAAGATCCGATCTTTGTCAGGTAATGATGGCATTGCCACGTCAGCGTAGCGCGCTTTGATGGTAGCGCAGTTCAGCTCGCGCATTCGGTTTGTAGCACAATCTGTTTCCTGTGCAGTCTATTTCAAGGGTGCACAGTTGAGAATTCTCTGCCTATTTGATTGATACAACTTGATTTTTTAGGACATACAATCAAGACATGCTAAGATATGGATCAAAAACTTACCTCTACTAGGTCTGGTGGATGGAACTCTCTCCTGGAGATAAGCCTCGACTGGGGCAGGTGCAGTAGGACAATATAGCATCCTGTGTCCAGCTGACCCACAGGAAAGGCACAATCCTAGTCTCTTCCTACTGTCCTTCCATACGTGCCCAGGCTTCTTACAGAAGGCACAGGTAGGCACTCGTTCAACTGGCCTCTGGTAGACAGGAATCTGAACTAGATAGGATGGTCTAGGTTGGAAGCCTGGGTACTCCTGAGGCTCCGAGTATATACTACTCCTCGCCCTCATGGGACTAGGCTCTCCCCTCGAATGCATGTAATCCCACAACAGTTGGATACTGAGACTCTGCTCTCTCATAAGCTTAGCCTGAAGTCTCTGTACCTCCCACATATCTTGAAAAAGTGAGTAAATCTGAGCCCCATCAAGAATGGCATGGGGTACCACTCCAGAAGCCAAAGGGAGGCCCTCAGCCTTCAGCTGAACTACAGCCCTCTCCTGAAGGATAGGAGATGGAGAAAAACTCTCCGGTGAGGCTGCTAACACCTCCTGAGCAATGGACAGGCTCTGGTCATGGGTGCCATACTGGAAAAGATAAGGAAAACAATAAATCGTCAATGTTGTAAGGCAGTCTATCATCCTATATGAAAACTGGTAATTATAAAAAATAATTGAGAATTAACTATATAGGGTTACTATTCCTAAGATGATCAAAATCGAAAGTTAACGCACAATTGGTAATAGCATTTGAAATCCAATCATAATATATATATATAAGAAAATTTAGTCTCGACATGATCAAAGTTGATCAATTTCTAGGTAAATCAAGATTTGGGTAAGATGGGGAACAAGGTTATCGAAGTCTGAGCACGAGCATCCAAGGATGGAGATCCAGATCACAATTAAATTTAATTCAATTAAGTATGACCCAAGATATTAATATGATAAGAAAAGATGACCACAGTCGATTGGTCGTGATTAAGGGAGTTAGGATTTAATGATATTGAAAGCATAAAATATGATGCAAGGGCACAAGAAGTGGGTACGTCCAGCCTACACCGCAATGTCGGCGGTAAAACGCTGTCCTAGGTCACAACATCTAGCAATAACCATACCTGTACAATGATATACACTCCAAAAGGAGAACAATATAAAGGTACAACACAATCACAGCATCTAAGGTGGAGTAAAGAGAAAAGATGAAATATAAGATAAAATAGATAATCTCCAACCAGCTATAATGAAAGTTATATATGAATATACAAACATCTATCAATATCCAGGAACTGAAAGTACATGTAATAAAACATAAAATAAGATAACTAGTGAGAAACTAGTCTAGAATCTAATCTAGTCAATAGGCAAGTCCTCAACAATTATAGGATCCTCCTGAGGGTCCAAGTCACCGGTGTCATCTAAGCCTCTGCCATAATATATAGGACATAACTCCTCCTCATCACCTGTAATATTTTTAATAGTCCAATCAGGACGGGAACGGGCACAATACATCTCACGCAGTTCATATCTTGACAGGAAATATAAAGCATGTGATAGGCTAAGATACATGAAACGCTGTAAGTAATAAGCATGAAAGAAATAGAGAAAATTGATAAACAAGTCTATCCATATACAATAATAGAGAACTGTAAGTGACTATGTGATTTAGAGTACAAGATAGACATGTGAACGGCTTGATTTGCACATGATTACACTAAAGAGTTTGTACATGATTACACTACTTTGGAATTGTTCACATGACTATTTCTACTCTCCCATGCCCCAATCAATACACAAGGATCTAGACATGTTATGTTATCGTACATGATAGTTTACAAATGAAGCTCATGAGATCATGAGAGTACATGAGAGCACATGAGTATACATGAATAATAAGAGTCCACAAAATACATGGTGTTCGTGAAAAGCATATGACACGATGTATTTGATGCACCCGAGGGGGATAACATCTCATGTAAAGATCCATATAGTACTAATCTGTGATAATGTCGTGTCAGCATCAAGTAAATTAAACTATGAGAAGAATATAATTCCTAACAAGTATGAAACGGTCAAAGAATGTACTCGCCTGATATCCTGGCTGTCTGATGAGAATATGAGTCTGAACTAGAGTATCTGAGTCCTATTTAGAGCAACACAGGTCACAACATGTCCGGAATGGTAATATTGAACTTTACGATGCATTCTACATGATTTTTAGGTCATTCTAGACTAAAATAAACTCTTGGTCAACTCTAGTCAACTATACTAGTCAAACTAGTTCAACTAAGCCATTCTACGTCTAAACCTAGTCTAACAAGTCTAACTAGGCCTAACTAAGTCTATTCTAGCAACCAAGTACAACCACAAGCACAAATACCAAATGTACACACACAAAGTATATATAGATACTAATATATATATCACACCTATAGGCTATTGCCCATAACATACAACTGCTATATATATGTCATATATACATTCATTCTCATTCACACTATTATATGTACATATACATATATATGTGGGTGGTTTCAATAGAGTAGTTAGTGTCAACAAGTGTCGATGGTGTATGTGTCAAGGTGAAATGTGTATAGTGTCACATGTATATAGTGTCAAGCGTAGTGAGGTGTAACATGTGAATAGTGTCACAGCAGTATAGGGGGTTAATGAACATGCAAATGTGTCAAAATGTAATGAAGGGTTTGTGTACATGTGTCATAGTGTACATAGCGTATGAATATAGGGGAGTTTAGTATTTTGTCAACATGAAACTGGTAGCAAAGGTTATTGTCAAAGAGTTAATGTATACAGACATGTATAGAGGGATTTGAATCATAGGAAAATGTACCATGTAATGTCAATCTCAGGAATTGCAATAAATATATAAAACCTAAACTTCATGTTCAGTCGGGTTTTTGAACATCCAGCCCATTCGAAAACTCAGATTTTGATCTCAGTCCTCATTAAATGTGAACCCAACTAGGTAACATCCATCTAAACACGTATATATGTTAATCATCAACAAATTACCTTTTCAAAATAGTAACTCATCCTCAAAATCGAATTTAAAATCTCATTCAAAAACTGTCAAAACAAAACTGAGAATGAACCTAAACTCAGGTTTTATATATGTGTATCAGTAAACAAGCAGTTCCTTTCGAAATCAAAATCCAATGTGTAAACATGCATCTCAGATATATATATATATAATATATATATATGTTAACATTACAAATTAATCATCAATTAACGATTTAAAGTGATATTAAAACTCTAAAATTTCCAGGAAAACTGAACATGTATCAGTAATATGGGTAAACCCTAAATTCGAAACTCAAAATCCATTATTAATCTAAATCAGGGTGATCAGAGTGTCCTACATATGTGTGCATGTCAGGGGGAGTGTTCGTGTCCAAGCAAGTGGACACGAAGGTGTCCAAACTCTCAAAATATAGAAACAATGAACATAGTATCAGTCTCCTCGGGCAGTCGTGTCTCATCCTCGCGGACACGATACAGGCCTCATGGAGTCATGTGCTCATGCCCACACATAGCCCAGGTGTAGGGCTACACATTGGAGTCCCTGACACATCACCACGACGTGTCTAGATGAGACACGAATGTCGTATCAGGGTCGCCAAACCGACTCTGAACGTACAGTAAAAAACCAGTGTGCGTGTCCGTGCTCCCTCGATATGACACGAGATCGTGTCAAACTCGAGGGGTGTGCTGACAGAGGTTGCCCCTACCTCCGTGCCAAGTTGCACGTGTCCACATCGCGTGTCGTGTTCGGAATCGCAATCGAGTAGCAGGAGACGCGTGCGGGGTCTCGTACGATGTGTCCTATCCAATTTGGGATGCGAAAACAACATGACACGATGCTCAGACCAATACAGAATCAAAAGTCATGTATAGATCTACAAATCCATTTAAGTAGATTTCAAAATTACGAACAAAAATTCCTTTGTGGCATTTCATCAAACATCAATACAAGAACACTGATACGTGTCCGATACGGACACCAAATCGATACGAATTCCTATGAAACTCATCCTGCTGCTAGGGGACACCTAGATGGATGCATCTATAGGAAAAATTTATGAAATTATAGAGTTTTGGAGAGATTACCTATTGAGATGAATTCCTATAGAGAGCTCCAAATGTATAAATCCTCCTTGCGGCTCCAAAGCTCCAATGTACTTCAATTCTGATTTTCCTCACCATCAATAATTTATAAATCAAGATCAGAACCTAATGCAAAAGACTAGGGCTTAAAAGGAGAAGAATGAGAAAAATAAAGGGAATACTTACATAGGTTTTTCTATGAGATAAGGAATGAAAATGAGAATAGTTCTCAATAGGAGATATTAAATACTCCCCCCTTGACCTAGCTTGGCCGGCCACTCATAGATGGGCTAGGGTTTCCTGATGGTTGGGCTTGGGCCTCTTTTCTATGGCTAAAAATAAAACATTAATTAAAAGGAAGTTGCTAACTAGTCCCTAATCAACATGCTAATAGCTTCTAACCTTAGAATATGATTACTAACCCTAACAAATCATGCTACTAGGTCACTAAGTTATGGTGAGACACTAGGCTAGGTTGCACCAAGGCTATACTATCAAAAGGCCAAAAATCACTACACCAATAATATAATATATTAAATAATCAAAAAATTCACAATTACCAAAATACCCTTAAATAGAAAAATGGGTGTGACAAATCTACCCTCCTTAAAAAAATTTCGTCCTCGAAATTAAAGACAAAACTGAATAGATGAGATGGATAGAAAGTCATACCTCACGACGAAAAAAGATAAGGGTATTTCTCGAGCATATCGTCCTCCCTCTCCTAGGTAGACTCACCTGGAGAGCGGTGCCTCCAAGCTACGCGAACTAAGGGTATCGTCTGGTTCCTCAGCACCTTCTTCCATCGATCCAGAATCTCCATAGGCTGTTCTGGATAACTAAGAGTAGGGCCCACCTCGATCTCGAAATGGTCTAGTACATGGCTGAGATCTACCACATACCGTCTCAACTACGATACATGAAATACATTGTGGACTCCCTCTAATGTAGGGGGCAAGTCCAGTCTGTATGACACGTCACCGACTCTTTCGCTGATGACGAAAGGTCCGATGAAACGCGAACTAAGCTTTCCACCGCCACCAAAGCGAATAGTACCACACGTCAGAGTTATTCTCAGGAACACCAGATCTCCAACCTAGCATAAACATGGTCTCAAGCTTAACTATAACAATCATATGATCAAACAAAACAAAAATCACAAAACATACTAAATACTACTCCTAAGTCTAAGCTGTACGTCAAACTGCAAAGGTCTTCTGTGGCTATTGGCCCAATGCCGCTGTCTGTCCTGCGCCACGCGAAGTGGATCCCTGATGAGCTTCACCTTCTCGATTGCGTCAATAACCATCTCAGGTTCCAATAAAGCTCGCTCTCCAATGTCATCCCAAGATAAGGGTGTACTCTACGCCCGTACAGTGCCTCGAATGGTGACATCCAAATGCTGGCCTGAAAAGTGTTGTTATATGCAAACTCCACTAAATGTAAATAATCCTCCCAGGAGCCTCCAAAATCTAAAACACAAGTCTGCAGCATGTCCTCGAGTGTCTGAATAGTCCTCTCTGACTGTCTGTCCGTTTGAGGGTGGTATGCAGTACTGAACTTAAGCTGAGTGCCCAAATCAGTCTGCAGACTCCGCCAGAAATAGGAAGTAAAGCGACTATCCCGGTACGAGATAATGCTCATCGGAACTCCGTGTATCCTGACAATCTGTCACATATACATCTCTGCTAGCCTCTCAGTCGACGTACCCACCTTAAATGGCAAAAAGTGGGCTGATTTGGTCAACTTGTCTACGATGACCCAAATCGCGTCTTTTCCTCCTGGTGTACGCGGCAATCCAGAAACAAAGTCTATTGTGATGTGCTCCCACTTTCACTCTGAAATGGGCAATGTCTATAACAGTCCTCCTGGCCTCTGCCTCTCTGCCTTAACCTGCTGACAGACTAAACATCTGGCTACGAAGCGAGCTATCTCCCGCTTCATCCCATACCACCATACGTGCTCCTTCAGATCCCTATACATCTTGTTGGCACCTGGATGCATAGTGTACTGAGAGCGATAGGCCTCCTGCATAACCTGCTCCCGAAGCTCTCCGCTAGACACACACAGTCTGGAACCATGCCTCAATGCGCCATCCTCTGTAAGAATAAACTCATCATCCACCAGTCTTGTAGGAACCTGCTCTCGGATACACCGCAGAATAACATCCTCAAGCTGAGTCGACTTGATCCTTTCCATCAGGTCTGACTGAATCTGAAGGCCTCCCATCTAAATCTGAACTCCTGGCACAATCACCTAAATTCCTATGCTCTCGAAATCTGCTAACAAGTGACGATCCATAGTCAAACACATAGCTACTGGATACCTACCCAAGGCATCGGCAACCATGTTGGCCTTTCCTGGGTGATACTACAAAGAAATGTCGAACTCCTTCATCAACTCCAACCACCTACGCTGTCTCATGTTGAGCTCTTTATGTGTAAACACATACTTCAAGCTTTTGTGGTCTGTGAAGATCTCCACACGCTTTCCGTATAGATAGTGCTTCCACAACTTAAGAGTAAAGATAACTGCCGCCAACTCCAAATCTAGGGAAGGGTAGTTCTTCTCATGCGGACGCAATTGCCTGGATGCATAGGCAATCACCTTCCCATGCTGCTGTAAGACACAACCTAGACCCTTTCCTAAGGCGTCACTGTAGATAGTGAACCCGCCTGATCCTGATGGTAATATCAAAATCGGGGCTGTCATCAGTCGCTTTTTCAACTCATCAAAAGCAATCTGACATTCCTCTGACCAGATAAACTCTGCATCCTTCTGGGTCAGCCTAGTCAATGGTGTAGAAGCATGGAAAAGAAAGGGATTTTCTATACGACTCGAAATCAACAGGGAGCCTCATGCAGCTCAAAACCCAGAAGGCTTCATGCGGCTCAAAACCCAGAAGTCTTCATGCAGCTCAAAACCCAGAAAGCTTCATGCGGCCCAAAAGCAGCTAAGAGCCTTATGCGGTTCGAAATCAGCCTAAGCATTAAATGTCTCCTCATGCAGCTGGCCATAATTACTCTGACACAAAGGTGACAGCTTTGACAAAGATGACAGCTCTGACCTAAAGATAAGACGTGACGTGTTCCTAAAAAGATAAGAAAATTATCATAATATCTGGTACAGTTCACGAACCAAAGGAAACTCTTCATGCGGATTGCTTATGAGACACTCCTTATGCGGCTCAGTCATGAGACACTTCTCATGCGGCTCGATCATGAGACATTCTTCATACGGCTCGATTAAGAGACGTCCTTCATGCGGCTCGGTCATGAGACGTCCTTCATGCGGCTCGGTCATGCGACGTCCTTCATGTGGCTCGGTTTTGAGACGTCCTTCATGCGGTTCGGCCGTGAGACGTCCTTCATATGGCTCGGTTATGAGACGTCCTTCATGCGGCTCCGTCATGAGATATTTTTCATACGGCTCGGTTATGAGACAGTCTTATGCGGCTCAGCCAGGATGCATCCTGTTGGCCCATTCCATGGTCACACCCGATTTTGATAATCAACATGCACTTAAGTCAATACACAAAATATACAAACTGCTGCTAATCATTTCAGGATATATGAAATCAATTTCAACAGACGTTGTACTACATCAAACGAAGCATCAACTTCATCAAATCTGAAGATGACTCATTTTATATTTTATTTTGTATTTTACATTTTATTGAGTCTAGGAATTATTTTGTAAAATCAGTTTTGGTAATACTGGCTTAGGGTTATCCCATTCCACATTCTAAAAAGCCTATCCATTACCACTCATATATCTTTTTACAAAATGTTCCAAAATATCTTTGAAAACAATTTTTGATAAAATATTTCGAAAATCTCCTAACAGAACTCATAACCGAGTTCGACCCGAGTTCGGACCGAACTCTGTCCGAGTTCGGTCAGTTTATATTCAAACTTCTGTTGCCTCCAAATCTGCGAGCAACGTCTCTTTGCGAGATATATGCATCCGAACTCTGCCCGAACTCTGTCCGAGTTCGGTCCAGAAAATACCTATAAATAGAGAAGAACTTTTCATTTCAAATCATTCATTCACTCTTCATCTTCTCTTCTCTACTATTCAAGTGTTTTCAAACGATCCAAGATTTTCAAATCATACCTATACACCTCTTAGCCAAAAGCCAGTAATATCAGAGTTGATTTAGAGTCTTCTGGTATTTCAAGAGTTGTAAAGAGGTTGTTCCAAGTTCAGCAACTTTTCTTGTTGTGGAGCTGGTCGTGCGTTCGTCACCAAGCACGGTGTTGTGAAGTTGGTCGTGCACTTGTCACCAAGCACGGTGTTGTAAGAGACTACAAGTTCTCAATTAAAGCTTGTGCCATAGTGGACTAACATCGAGCAAGAGTACTCGAGACTGGATTAGTCCTCTCAGAGGGATACCAGTATATATCGCTGTGTCGCTGAGTTTGAATTCTCTATCTCTTGCTACATTATATTTACTGTCTCTTATTTTACTGCCATAGTTTAAAAGTTTTAATTGGTGATTATTTTCCGCTGCACACACACACACTCTATTTACCCCTCCTCTAGAGGTGCTCAACGGTCCTACATTTGGTATCAGAGCAGGTTATATTTTTATATAACAAACCTCAGAGAGTATATATGGCAGCCGTGAAATCAATATTCAACGGTGAAGGGCAATCCACAAATAGACCTCCCCTATTTGATAGAATAAATTATACCTATTGGAAAACACGAATGACTTTCTTCTTAAAATCTCTTGACTTTGATCTTTGGTCTATAGTCATTGATGGTTATAAGAAACCAGCACCCACAGTGGTTGAAGGCCAGCTTGTAGACAAGCCTCATGACAAATACACTGAAGCTGAAAAAGCTAAAGCTAGTCTAGATGCTCGTGCCATCAATGCACTATTCTGTGCAATTAACAAAACGAAGTTCAACAGAGTTTCAACCTGTAAGACGTCTCACAAAATTTGGAAATTTCTTGAGGTAACTCATGAAGGTACTTCCCAAGTGAAGGAATCCAAAATTAGTAGACTGACACAGGAATATGTATCTTTCAAGATGAAACCCGGTGAGTCAATTACACAGATGTTTACTCGTTTTCTTGATATAACTAATCTTCTGCAATCTCTTGGCAAGAATTACAGCAATCATGAGAAGATCAGAAAAGTGCTGCGGGCTCTAACCAAGAACTGGAATCCAAAAGCCACAGCAATTATTGAAGGAAACGATCTCACCACTATGTCCTTGGAAACACTGATGGGGAAGCTGATGACCCATGAACTTAATTTGCAAGAGTTTGAAGAAGTAAAACCAAAAGAAAAATCTATTGCCTTCAAAGCTCAAGCAAGAAAATCAACATGCAATGACTCTGATGAAGAATCATCAAGTGGTGATGAACAGGCCCTACTTGTGCAGAACTTCCGAAGATTCCTAAAGTTTGAGAAATCAAGCAGACGGAAGAGAGATGTCTAAGAGAGCAATGAAGATAAAACTATTTGCTTTGGATGCAAAAAGACAGGGCACATGAAGGACTGTCCAACTTCAAAGAAAAGCAGTCCATATGACAGATCAAGATCAAGCAGAAAAGCTACATCCGGTCGAAAGTATGCCAACACAAGTATCTGGCATGAAAGTGATGCCAGTGATACAGAAGAAGAGGATAGACCCTGCGAAAATACAAATGTCTGTCTTATGGCATTTGATAAGGTATCTTCAAACCCTCTATATGATGATTTTACTTTCGATGAATTAGAAAATGCCTTTAGCGAATTACTTGAAGATCACAAAACTGGGCTCGACAAGTATAAGCAATCTCAAAAAGAGATTAAGGCATACACAATTGAGTTAGCTAGACTGTCCAATCTTATTGAAGATATAAGAGAGACGTCTACTACCGGTAACACAGAAGAGATAGCCAAACTCAAGGTAGACTATCATGAGGCTATCCTCAAAATTGAAAAGAAAGAAAGAGACTATGTCAAGATGCAAGAACTATATGACATAGAGAAGAAGAAGCACCTAGTAACAGAACAAAGACTCTCAGATATGACTGCTAGATATGAAGAGTCTATTGCGATTTCTAAAAAGTTAGAAATCAAGTTAGGCAAACAGGCAATACCTGTGACACAGCCTAAAATTAGTCCTAATGCCAAGCATACACCAAAAAGGACTAAGAATAAGAAAGCATAGAAGAAACACGAATATCATCATGCTTTCACTTATAGGGTCTCCAAACCAAACAAGCATGTAAACACAGTTGTGACCACATCTGGTTCTAAACTTACTTGTACTTATTGTGGCACACATGGACACATATCACAGTATTGTTTGGCAAGAAAGCTTGTTGACAATCATACTTTAATCTGGAGACCTAAAGCTAATCAGAATAGACCCTTCAGAAAATGGGTACCAAAGGATTCATCTACTTGTCTTGTAGGTGGACCCTCAACCCTCTCATGCTAGAAGCAAATGGTTCCTCGATAGCGGATGTTCGTGACACATGACTGGTGATGCATCTTTGTTCGCTACGCTATCGATAAAGAAAGAAGGATATGTCTCCTTCGGAAATAATTTGAGAGGTGATATAATTGGTAATGGTACTGTAGGTATTTCTCCCTATCCAGTAATAAAGGATGTTTGTCTAGTAACAGAATTGAAACATAACCTATTAAGCATAAGTCATTTGGCAGATAATGGTTATGGTATCAATTTTGTGAAAGATAAATGTACCATATATGATTTGTCATCTGGTGATCCCATATATAAAGGGATTAGAGAAGACAATATTTATGTTGTTTTTTTGGAGAATACTAATAATGCAGGTAGGTGCCTAGTAGCCAATCAAGATGAAAGCTGGCTATGGCACATGAGACTAGGACATGCAAACATGGATACTATCTCACGACTAAGTACAAAGAAGTTGGTAAGAGGACTCCCTGAGATTCCATTCAAGAGAGATATGGTATGTGCTGACTGTGAAAAGAACAAAGCACATAGGTCTACTTTTAAATCCATCAACGCTGTAAGTACTTCTAGACCTTTGTAGTTAATTCACATGGATTTATTTGGTCCTAGTAGAGTCGCTAGTCTTGGCAGTAAGCTCTACGCTTTTGTTCTTGTTGATGATTTCTCTCGTTTTACTTGGGTTTATTTCTTATCAAACAAAAGTGATGCAATTTTTGAATTTCAGATATTTTGCAAAAAGGTACAAAACGAAAAAGGCTTCATGATTACTCGTATCCGAAGTGATCATGGTGGCGAATTCGAAAATTCTGATTTCAAAAAGTTTTGTGATGATAGTGGATATTACCACGAATTTTCATGTCCTAGAACTCCCCAACAGAATGGTGTTGTGGAGCGAAAGAATCGCACTCTAAGCGAGATGGCTAGAGTCATGCTGAATCAGTATAATCTTCCTAAATATTTTTGGGCAGAAGCTGTTAGTACAGCCTGTCATGTTTTGAATAGGGTGTTAATTCGATCAATCTCGAAGAAAACACCATATGAGCTTTGGTTTGGAAGAATTCCAAACATTTCTTACTTTAAAGTTTTTGGATGTCGCTGTTTGTCACGCCCCAGAACCAGAATACTGGAGAGCGGGGGCAGACATAGCCAGCTACGTATATTGAAATAGAATACATCTCAACTATACGGTCACGGCTGTCTAGATATGAGGGTTTACTACAAGCCAACAGTCTCTTAAGGTCAAGCCTATTGTCTCAATCTCAAGCAAGTAATATAATTACAAGATGTTTGACCACCAAATATACAATAAAAGGCGTCCCAAATATTACATATCAACTGATCATGAAGCTAGTCGTACAAAATGAGAGGACAAGCAAGAGTTTAAGTCATACATGATCAACCCTAGGATTTGTTAATCATGTTTACAGCCCATAGGCAGACAGTAAGTAAAAGTGCATCGAGCTAACAGGTGCTCGTCGGCTAAACGCCTCAAAAGAATAAATTTATAATAGAGTGAGCGAAATAAAATAGAAAACCCACTCGTAGCCCGGGTTCCTTCTAGTCGCCACCATTGGGCTGGAAGCTTGGTAGATCCTCGGGAGCTGCTCCGAAATCTGGCCACACAAAACCAGCTGGGTCAACCCCAGAAAGAGCAAGTGCCACAAGGGGGCCACGAAATAAGAACAAAAGCCAGCAATTAGCACAAAAAAATCTAATATTAAAACTAGAATTATGAAAACATGGCAGGGTAATATACGACGAGATAACCATGGAACTATTCCGATAGCCAGGTTACAACCCGTAAACCAAACAAGGATCGGGGTTGTAACCCTTCATCTGAACAGAACTTGGTTTTCCACCATTTATCGGCAAGATAATAATGTAATAAATCAAGACAGGGAGCAATCTGGTACTGGATCGAGACATGGCTAAACTGGTTATACCTCATTCAATCAATCACGGCCAAGCAGATACTACGGCTTACAACTTTAACTAACTAGGGCTATCACAGGCCTAATTACTAACAAAATGCAGTGAGATTGTTCCACAGCCACAAGCCCTGCAGACCATCCAGGCTACCCAGGACGAAAGATTAGGGTTGAATTCAGGTGGGTACATCGTCCAGGAGACACATGTACCCTTAGGTGACTTAGAGGGTGCAACACTCGACGGTGCGCTAGAAATGTGCCCTACTCGACGGCAGGCTACAGATCCCAAGAGCGCCCAGGTAACGGGATTGCCTGTAGCTGTGTCATCTCTTCATGACTACTGAGTTATTCTAGTTATTAACCTTAATCCATTTTAGTAGGTACTCCTGACCGTGGTACTCAGGAGTCCCCTCCTAGACATGATGCAAGACAGGACAAGTGAATTTAACAAGCAAGCAAGAAGAACCACCCACGGTGTCAAGACAGGTCAAGTTAAATTATCAAGATAAATCATGTCAGGGTACTTGTCGGGAGTGCACCACGACGGGCCACTATCATGTCAGGTTGGTCATGTCAGGAGTGCACCACTACGGGTCACTGTCGTGTTATGCTAGTTCTTTGTCATACCGTGCCATGTACAATAGTCATTCCAAACATATTAAGCAAAATCAAGTTCATGACAAAAGGCGTAAGGATATAAAATGGGCGTAAAATATCTAATAAAATATCAATATACAGGACAATAGAAAAGCCAAGCTCAAAGAAATAAGACCACAACCCCAAGAGCCAACGGGTTAAGCAAGGGGTCAGGGGAGCAGCGTACGAAAAGTCACGCACGCTGAGAGAGCAACGTAGGTGAAAAGTCACGCACGCTACAGGGAGCAGCGTGGGTGAAAAGTCACGCATGCTGAAAGAACAGCGTAGGTGAAAAGTCACGCACGCTCAAGGAGCAGTGTGCGTGAAAAGTCACGCACGCTCAAGGAGCAGTGTGCGTGAAAAGTCACACACGCTCAAGGAGCAGTGTGCATAAAAAGTCACGCACGCTCAAGGAGCAGTGTCCGTGAAAAGTCACGCACGCTACAGGGAGCAGCTGCGTGAAAAATCATGCACGCTCAAGGAAGCAGCTGCGTGAAAAGTTACGCACGCTCAAGGGAGCAGCTGCGTGAAAAGTCACGCACGCTCAAGGAGACACTCTTCCAACAGGAAGCGTACTCAAGTCTGCGTACGCACGCTAAAGAGCGCACGCAGCTCAGTGTGCGTAAGCTAAACAGCTCTGCACACTGCTCACTGTCTTCTCCAAGCAGCAGAACACCATGGATGAACCCAAGGCTTCAAAGCATCATAACTTGGCCATCCGAACTCCAAATCCAGATTTCCAAAGTTCCAATTGGAGTGAAACTGAATGCTCTTCCACATGGAAACATCAAAAACCCATAAAATCCAACTTAAAGAGATCAAACCATACAAAATCCAAAAATAGAAATAACTTAGATCTAGAGCAAAGGAGACTTCAAATCTCAAAACACCAAGTTCTAATGTTTGTCACCATGTCCTAATCTAGCAAATGAACCAAGAAAATAGGGCTCTCATGAAGTGGCAAGGTGCACTTGCCTAGGGTTGGGAGTGTTGTGGAGGAAGGAGAAGAAGAAGGAAATTAATGGTGGAAGTTATGAGGAGAGAGAGTGGTAGGTAGGGATATAAAGAGGGGGAGTTGTGGTGGGTTGAGGGGTAGCATAGGGCTAGGGTGCTCCAACACATAAAACCGAACCAAACCGAACCATCCCCAATAAAACTGAGCCATGCCAAAACCAAAATATGAGAAATACCGAAATCCCACAAGTTGAGAAAAATAAAAATACGTACCAAAATCCAGATATGAGTATAAATACGAAATACGGGAAATACGGGAATGAGGGTGACAACTCTACCCACCTTAAAAGAATTCCGTCCTCGAAATTTAATCAAGGAGCTAGAGATTGCCACGACAAGCTACATTAAGCACAGATAAGTTACACTAAGAAGTTCAATCATGCAATCATACAATGCAAGCAAGGAAGGGAAAGCGTAAAGCATAAGAAAGACATTATACCTCACGAGTCAAACAGGTAGGGATATCGCGATCGAATGTCATCCTCACGCTCCCACGTTGACTCACCTAGAGAGTGATGACCCCAAGCAACACGGACTAATTTAATAGCCTTGTTCTTGAGTATCTTCTCCCTCCGGTCCAAAATAGACACGGGCCTCTCCTCATACGAAAGGTTGGTACCAACAACCAATTCCGAATGGTCTAGGATGTTGCTTGGGTCCGGAATATACCGTCGTAATTGGGACACATGGAATACATCATGCACCTCACTTAGCGACGGCGGAAGAGCGAGACGATAGGATACATCTTCTACTCGCTCTAGAATATCGAACGGCCCTATATACCTAGGACTAAGCTTTCTCCGCACGCCGAAGTGAATGACGCCGCGGTTAGGCGAGATCCTAAGGAATACATGGTCGCCGACAGCAAATTCTAAGGGACGCCGATGAGCATCGGCCCAATGGCGCTGGCGGTCCTGGGCAACTCGGAGGTGATCTCTGACCTTCCTGACCACTTCAACCGTCTGGGAAATCAACTCGGGTTCGAGCATTTGCCTCTCTACGACATCGTCCTATGCTAGCGGGGATCTACATTTCCTGCCATAAAGAGCCTCGAAGGGTGCCATCTGGATACTGGCCTGATAACTGTTGTTGTGCGAGAATTCTACCAGGTGCAGATGATTCTTCCATGAACCACCAAAGTCAAGGGTACAGGATCTCAATATATCTTTAAGGGTCTGGATTGTGCGCTCTGATTGTCCATCTGTCTGCAGATGATATGCTGAACTGAACTGGAGACGAGTTCCCAAACTCTCTTACAAGCTACGCCAAAAGTGTGATGTGAATCTTGAATCCCTGTCTGAGGTGATGCTGACTGGCACACCGTGAAGCCTGACGATCTGCCTGAGATACATCTCTGCTAACTGCGCCGTCGACTGTCCAACTCTGAATGGGAGAAAGTGTGCCACCTTGGTAAGCCTATCCATAATTACCCAAATAGCATCTCTGCCAGCCGGAGATCTGGGCAATCCGGTCACAAAATCTATGGTTATATGCTCCCATTTCCATTCTGGGATCGGTAAGGGTTGAAGAAGTCCAGCGGGCCTCTGATGTTCAGCTTTAACCTGTTGGCAAACCAAACACCGAGAGACAAACCGGGCTATCTCCCTCTTCATGCCATTCCACCAGAAATACTGACGAATATCACGGTACATCTTCGAACCACCCGGATGAATAGAATACTGTGAACTGTGGGCTTCTGCCATGACTTCCTGTCTGATATCTCTACTGGGTACACAAAGACGAGTGCCGTACCGAAGTGTACCGTCTTCATGGATACATAACTCTGGCCTTCTTCCTGCTTCACACTCTGCTCTGAGTCGCTGGATCTTAGAATCTGTTGACTGTGCCACCCGGATTCTCTCAACTATGCTGGACTGAACCTGTAGACTGGCCATCAATGCCACGCTGGTAGGAAGAACCACTTCAATTCCCATCTTCTGAAGATCTGCCAATAATTCTGGTTGCGCCGTCAGGAGATAAACTCCGGCTCTCCTGCTCAATGCATCTGCTATAACGTTGGCCTTCCCGGGATGATACTACAAATCCACATCATAGTCCACTAGTAGCTCGAGCCATCTTCTCTGCCGCATATTAAGGTCCTTCTGGGTGAAAACATACTTCAGGCTCTTATGATCAGTAAAGATCTCCACTCTATCTCCGTACAAGTAGTGTCTCCACAACTTCAAAGCAAACACTACCGCCGCCAATTCCAAGTCGTGGGTCGGGTAATTCTTCTCATGATCACGTAGTTGACGTGATGCATAAGATATTACCTTCCCATGCTGCATCAAGACACACCCCAATCCTCTGCCTGAAGCGTCGCAATAAACTGTGAATCCTCCGGTCCCATCTGAAAGGGTGAGAATGGGAGCCGTTATCAAACCTCGCTTCAACTTCTTAAATGATTCCTGACACTCTGCTGTCCAAACAAACGGTACATCCTTGCGGGTCAACTGGGTCATCGGCGCTGAAATCCTTACAAAATCTGAAACGAACCGCCGGTAGTAGCCGGCCAATCCAAGGAAGCTGCGAACCTATGCCACTGAGCTGGATACTGGCCATGACTCGATAGCCACAATCTTCTGGAGATCCACTTCCACTCCTCCTCGGGTAATGATGTGCCCCAAGTATGATATACGATCGAGCCAGAACTCGCATTTACTGAACTTGGCGTACAACTGATGCTCCCTAACCGTCTGAAGGACGACTCTGAGATGCTGCTCATGCTCTGCTTCACTCTTGCTGTAGACCAGGATATCATCTAGGAACACGATCACGAACTGATCCAAGTAAGGCATGAAAATACGATTCATGAGGTCCATGAATACGGCCGGCGCATTGGTCGCTCCAAAGGGCATAACAAGGAACTCCCAATGTCCATACCTCGATCTGAATGCTGTCTTCGGGATGTCCTGCTCTCTGACTCTGATCTGGTGATATCCCGACCGCAAGTCGATCTTCGAGAACACTGAAGCCCCTCTGAGCTGATCAAACAAGTTATCTATCCTCGGAAGAGGGTATCTGTTCTTGATTGTCACTGAATTCAACGTACGATAATCAACATATAGCCTGGACGTACCATCCTTCTTTTTCACAAGAAGCATCGGGGCTCCCCAAGGCGATCCACTAGCACGGATGAATCCCTTGGTCCTCAGTTCTTCAATCATCTTGTACAAAATCTCCAACTCTGAAGGCGCCATTCTGTAGACTCGCTCTGATACTGGTGCTGTCCCAGAAATCAAGTCTATAGTGAACTCAATCTTGCGCTCCGGCGGCATCCCTGGAAGCTCCTCTGGAAAGACATCTGGAAACTCTTCAACTATCCGGGGTAACTGTACTGCTGCTACTGCCATCCGCGATGCTAGGGAAGATGGATCTACTGCGCCTCTGGAAAACGAAAACTCTGGCTCGCCGGGGATACTAAAGACAACTCTGCCAATATGGAAGTCTATCCTAGCATACTGGTTTCTCAACCAATCCATGCCTAGGACTACATCATAGTCTGCCATAGGAAACTCTATAAATCTAGCGGGGAACTCCCTACCGCTAACTACGATCCGACACGAGGAAAACACTCGATCTACTCCCACAAGGCCATTACCAGTAAGTATATTGAGCCTCACTGATAATGACTCGGGCTCCAATCCTATCCGTGTCGCAAATCGTGCAGACATGAATGAATGCGATGCACTAGAATCAAATAATACAGACGCTGGAGAGGAGTTGACGAGAATAGTACCTGCCACAACCTCACCTGGTACAACTTCTTCTTCCATAGCCATCATCATGGCCTGACCTTGTCCCCTGGCTGCTGGTCCCCTCTGCTGGAAACCTCTCTGCCTATTTTGGGTCTGAGCTTGGGCTTGTGCATACTGCTGGGGGTGCTGTTGCTGGAATGCCTGAGACTGAGGTGGCAAGGGCCTCGAAGACTGATACTTCTGCTACTGAACTGGTGCTGGGGCCGATCCTCTCACCGAAGAGCTAGAAGGGTTGGATGCTGACGAACCACCCCTATTCGGGCAAGCCCCTATCCTATGATCTGCTGCTCCACAAGCCAGGCACAATCCCTGTGCCCTGCGACAATCCGCCACTACATGGCCTGGCTTCCCGCAATAAGAACATCCCATCGCGGAAGTCTGCTTCTGCTTCTGCTGCTGCGGGTACGTTGGGGTCGAATGCTGAACCGACGTTACTGAGGCCGCCCACCTCGGAGTTCCAATGGTCAATCCCCTAGCTGCCGGGGCTGGAGCTGATGATTGGTACATCTGACTGTGGGACCGCTTCCTACTTTCGGTCCAATATACGATCCTCTGGGTGGTGTACTCATGCCTCCTAGCTGCTCTCAAGACTGCATCGAACATCTGGTGCTCGAACTGCTCAACCGCCAACAAGATCTCCAAATGCAGTCCCTGCTGGAACCGCTGGGCCCTATCAAACTCGGTCGCCACCAAGGTGGGGGCAAACCTACTGAGCCTAGAAAACTTCGACATAACTATCGACTATTCTGTCTCCTTGCCTCAAGTTGGTAAATCTGGTCTGCAGGTCGTACCGAGCCACAGCATCGAAATACTTTGTCTGGAATCTCTCTCTAAATACTGCCCAAGCAATGGGTGCCACTAATCCCATGGCTTGCGCCGCCCACCAATTGCGAGCCAAGTCCAACAACTGCAAGCGTACCACCGCCACCTTCTCATTCTCGGGTGTCCTAGTTGCTTCCAGAATTACCTCGGTAACCTGAAACCATGCATCCACGGCAATCGCATCCTCGGTGCCGTCGAAGAAAGGAGGGTTCAATCGCTTGAAGTTGTTAGCCGCCTGGTTCCCTGGATGTCTGCCTCGGGTCAAAGCATCTTGACCTGTCTGGTGCAGGGCGTCGCTTCGACGATCCTGGGAAGCTATCAAGGTTCTGATGAGGCCTACTAAGGTACCATCATCTGGCTCTGCGGGCTGGACGGGCCGAACTGGTGACTCTCCTCCAGTAGGTATCACTCTAGAGGCGACTCCGGAATGCTGGGCCTGATCTCCAGGTTGCTGCTGGTCCACGGGTGGTGCTCTTTTTTGCTAATCGGCAGGGTCAGGTACAGTGCCGCTGAGGAAGACGACACAGGGAAACAATAAGGAAGGACCAGGACAGATCAACGATACAAGCATATAATCAGGGCAAAAATTTCAGGGACTTGAAAATACGGGCAGAGATCAAGGACGAATACTGATTGAGACATCTATTCGGTAAACCGTCACATTTTTTGATTGACAAGACCTGCATGGGCCACCAATTAAACCTTGTCACGCCCCAGAACCAGAATACTGGAGAGCGGGGGCAGACATAGCTAGCTACGTATATTGAAATAGAATACATCTCAACTATACGGTCACGGCTGTCTAGATATGAGGGTTTACTACAAGCCAACAGTCTCTTAAGGTCAAGCCTATTGTCTCAATCTCAAGCAAGTAATATAATTACAAGATGTTTGACCACCAAATATACAATAAAAGGCATCCCAAATATTACATATCAGCTGATCATGAAGCTAGTCGTACAAAATACGAGGACTAATAAGAGTTTAAGTCATACATGATCAACCCTAGGATTTGTTAATCATGTTTACAGCTCATAGGCAGACAGTAAGTAAAAGTGCATCGAGCTAACAGGTGCTCGTCGGCTAAACGCCTCAAAAGAATAAATTTACAATAGAGTGAGCGAAACAAAATAGAAAACCCACTCGTAGCCCGGGTTCCTTCTAGTCGCCACCATTGGGCTGGAAGCTTGGTAGATCCTCGGAAGCTGCTCCGAAATCTGGCCACACAAAACCAGCTGGATCAACCCCAGAAAGAGCAAGTGCCACAAGGGGGCCACGAAATAAGAACAAAAGCCAGCAATTAGCACAAGAAAATCTAATATTAAAACTAGAATTACGAAAACATGACAGGGTGATATACGACGAGATAACCATGGAACTATTCTAATAGCCAGGTTACAACCCGTAAACCAAACAAGGACCGGGGTTGTAATCCTTCATCTGAACAGAACTTGGTTTCCCACCATTTATCGGCAAGATAATAATGCAATAAATCAAGACAGGGAGCAATCTGGTACTGGATCGAGACATGGCTAAACTGGTTATACCTCATTCAATCAATCACGGCCAAGCAGATACTACGGCTTACTACTTTAACTAACTAGGGTTATCACAGGCCTAATTACTAACAAAATGCAGTGAGATTGTTCCACAGCCACAAGCCCTGCAGACCATCCAGGCTACCCAGGACGAAAGATTAGGGTTGAATTCAGGTGGGTACATCGTCCAGGAGACACATGTACCCTTAGATGACTTAGAGGGTGCAACACTCGACGGTGCGCTGGAAATGTGCCCTACTCGACGGCAGGCTACAGATCCCAAGAGCGCCCAGGTAACGGGATTGCCTGTAGCTGTGTCATCTCTTCATGACTACTGAGTTATTCTAGTTATTAACCTTAATCCATTTTAGTAGGTACTCCTGACCGTGGTACTCAGGAGTCCCCTCCTAGACATGATGCAAGACAGGACAAGTGAATTTAACAAGCAAGCAAGAAGAACCACCCACGGTGTCAAGACAGGTCAAGTTAAATTATCAAGATAAATCATGTCAGGGTACTTGTCGGGAGTGCACCACGACGGGCCACTATCATGTCAGGTTGGTCATGTCAGGAGTGCACCACTACGGATCACTGTCGTGTTATGCTAGTTCTTTGTCATACCGTGCCATGTACAATAGTCATTCCAAACATATTAAGCAAAATCAAGTTCATGACAAAAGGCGTAAGGATATAAAATGGGCGTAAAATATCTAATAAAATATTAATATACAGGACAATAGAAAAGCCAAGCTCAAAGAAATAAGACCACAACCCCAAGAGCCAACGGGTTAAGCAAGGGGTCAGGGGAGCAGCGTACGAAAAGTCACGCACGCTGAGAGAGGAACGTAGGTGAAAAGTCACGCACGCTACAGGGAGCAGCGTGGGTAAAAAGTCACGCATGCTGAGAGTGCAGCGTAGGTGAAAAGTCACGCACGCTCAAGGAGCAGTGTGCGTGAAAAGTCACGCACGCTCAAGGAGCAGTGTGCGTGAAAAGTCACGTACGCTACAGGGAGCAGCTGCGTGAAAAGTCACGCACGCTCAAGGAAGCAGCTGCGTGAAAAGTCACGCACGCTCAAGGGAGCAGCTGCATGAAAAGTCACGCACGCTCAAGGAGACACGCTTTCAACAGGAAGTGTACTCAAGTCTGCGTACGCACGCTAAAGAGCACACGCAGCTCAGTGTGCGTAAGCTAAACAGCTCTGCACACTGCTCACTGTCTTCTCCAAACAGCAGAACACCATGGATGAACCCAAGGCTTCAAAGCATCATAACTTGGCCATCCGAACTCCAAATCCAGATTTCCAAAGTTCCAATTGGAGTGAAACTGAATGCTCTTCCACATGGAAACATCAAAAACCCATAAAATCCAACTTAAAAAGATCAAACCATGTAAAATCCAAAAATAGAAATAACTTAGATCTAGAGCAAAGGAGACTTCAAATCTCAAAACACAAAGTTCTAATGTTGGTCACCATGTCCTAATCTAGCAAATGAACCAAGAAAATAGGACTCTCATGAAGTGGCAAGGTGCACTTGCCTAGGGTTGGGAGTGTTGTGGAGGAAGGAGAAGAAGAAGAAGAAGGAAATTAATGATGGAAGTTATGAGGAGAGAGAGTGGTAGGTGGGGATATAAAGAGGGTTAGTTGTGGTGGGTTGAGGGGTAGCATAGGGCTAGGGTGCTCCAACATATAAAACCGAACCAAACCGAACCATCCCCATTAAAACCGAGCCATGCCAAAACCAAAATACGAAAAATACCGAAATCCCACAAGTTGAGAAAAATAAAAATACATGCCAAAATCCAGATATGAGTATAAATACGAAATATGGGAAATACGGGAAATACGGGAATGAGGGTGACACTGTTTTTATCCTGAACACCAAGGATAACTTAGAAAAGTTCGAGTCCAAAGCAGATGACGGGATATTTCTCGGATATGCTGCTAAGAGTAAGAGATATAGAATTTTCAATAAAAGATCTATGATTGTTGAAGAAACTATTAATGTTACTTTTGATGAGTTAAATAGTCACAGATATAGCGACAGTGATGATGAAGATACACATGCAAGGACTGAGAAGAGTTCTGGGAAAGATCTGACCCAAGATGCAAGGACTGAGAAGAGTTTTGTGAAAGATCTGACTCAAAAGTATGAATCATTAAAATTCATGCCAGATCATCCAGAAACACTCATCATAGGTGATGTATCTAAAGGTGTAAGTACACGTTCATCTCTTAAAGATTCTGATATAGCAGCAAATGTAGCATTCATTTCTCAAATAGAACCTAAGAATGTAGATGATGCTTTTACTGATGAGTTTTCGATTCATGCCATGCAAGAGGAACTAAATCAATTTTAGAGAAACCAAGTTTGGGAACTCGTTCCTAAACCTATTGGTCAATCGATAATTGGTACCAAATGGGTGTTCCGAAATAAACTCAGTGAAGATGGACAAGTTCTATGCAACAAAGCACGTCTAGTGGCACAAGGTTATAATCAAGAAGAAGGAATTGATTATGATGAGACCTATGCTCCTGTTGCTAGACTAGAAGCCATCCGCATGTTTTGTACATTTACATGTTTTAATGATTTTAAATTATTTCAAATGGACGTGAAAAGTACATTTTTAAATGGATTTTTAAAAGAGGAAGTTTTTGTGAAACAACCCCCTGGTTTTGAAGATTTTCAAAAACCTGATCACGTCTTCAAGCTTAAGAAAGCCCTTTATGGACTCAAACAAGCACCTCGTGCTTGGTATGAACGCCTAAGTGCCTTCTTACTTGATAATAGATTTTCAAAAGGAAAAGTTGATACTACTTTGTTTATAAGATCCTTGAATGATGATATCCTCATTGTGCAAATTTATGTAGATGATATAATATTCGGTTCTACTAACGAAAAACTCTGTCAAGATTTTGCTAAGTTATGCAGAGTGAATTTGAGATGAGTATGATGGGAGAGCTAAACTTCTTCCTAGGACTTCAAATCAAACAGCACTCAAGAAGAACATTCATCAACCAAGCTAAGTACACGAAGGACATACTAAAAAAGTACGACTTCGAGAATGTAAAGCAAATCGGGACTCCTATGGCTACATCTACAAAGCTTGATGCTGATGAAAGTGGCAAACCTGTGGATCAGCGTAAGTATCGAGGTATGATTGCTAGTTTATTATATTTAACTGCTAGTCGTCCTGATATTATGTTTAGTGTTTGCATTTGTGCATGTTTTCAGGCAAATCCTAAGGAATCACATCTTAGTGCCGTTAAGTGTATCTTCCGATACCTTAAAGGAACTTCTACAGTCGGCTTATGGTATCCTAGAACCAAATCCTTTGACCTGATAGGTTACTCGGATGCAGATTTTGCAGGATGCAAAGTGGACCGTAAAAGTACCAGCGGCATATGTCATTTTCTTGGAAAAGCCTTAGTCTCTTGGTTTAGCAAGAAACAAAATTCAGTAGCACTATCAACAACTAAGGCTGAGTATATCGCCGCAGGACGTTGTTGTTCTCAAATTTTGTGGATGAAGCAAACCTTAGAAGACTACAATCTGTACTACACTAAAGTTCCTATTTATTGTGACAACACTAGCACTATTAATCTGACTAAGAACCCTATCTGTCATTCACGCACAAAGCACATAGAGATAAGACATCATTTTCTTCGTGATCATCAACAACACGGGGATATCTGCTTAGAATTTATTGACACAGATCATCAACTAGCATACATATTCACAAAATCATTGGCTAAAGACCGTTTCAACATAATGAGGCGTGAGCTCGGTATACTTGAATTTTCAGATTCATAATATAATATGGTAATTAAAATTAATTTTATGACTTACAACTTTGATATTTATTTAACGAAAATTATTTTTGGGTACAAACCTAAAAAGGGTATGTCTGTAACCACAACTATGGTCGAAGCGAAGCGGTACTTAAGAGTTCTCCGGTGAACCTCCGTTAGCTGGGACAACCCCTACAGTTAACCCATAAATAGAGTTCGTTATTAAATACTAGAGTCAAAAGTCATAAAAATTATTTTAACCAACCAGAACTGCATTTATTGTCTCGGGAATGCAAGTGACCGAACTCGGGCCGAACTCTGACCGAGTTCGGACAGAATTCGGACCGAGTTCGGTCGGTGCTGTATTGGTTCCAGAATCGAACAGCCGACTTTCAACCCTATATATTCACCTCTTTCAATCATCTTTTCCACACACCAACTCGTAGAAACTTCTCCTTCCTCCCTAAAAGCTCTTCCTCCTCCTTCCTAGCAAGGAATCTAAGAGATCTGGTGGGCATATCAACTTTTTCATCTTCCTCCTTTCTCAAAAAGAGGTATTCCTTTCCTTTTTCTACTTTCTCCATGGCTCCTAAACGTTATAGAGGAACATCTTCCCAAGGTGCCTCCTCCTCTTCTGATTACACACCAGCTAGCCTATTTAGTCCAGCACAACCAATAGATGCAGAAGACTATGATTCTACTTTGTTTCTAGACAAAGAGTTTTCTGATCTTTGGTTCGATTCTTTTTCTGGTCGTAGGATTTACAATGGAGCTTTTGTTAATTTTACCATATTTTTTGAATATGCTCCTACTTTTGACCATTTAGGATACCGAGATTTTTTTAAGGTATCAGAAAATATTTTTGACAATGCTGTCTGAATGTTTTACTGCCACTTACAAGTAAAACCTAACGGAAACTTCTATTCTTGCGTTGCTGGGCAAGAATTAGAATTTAGTGCTATCGATATCAGTGAATTTTTCCATGTTCCTGATCTTGGTGAAGCATTAGTTGACATTACCCATGTCCAATTTCCTGCTGATGTTACCCTAGCCTCTTTTAGGGAACTCATTTGTCATCCAAACCTTGTTCCTCGTAGGGTTTATTCAAAACATTTGAACCAATCTTTTTATGAACTTTATCGCATGATTTTCTCTATACTCCTTCCAAAGAAAGGATCCACAGATGAAGTGACCTTCTTGGAACTCTCTGCTTTATACCACATTCATTTTGGTATTCCATTCTCTATCCCAAAGACCATGATGTCCTGGATGCTGAACTGCAGAAATGCAGGAAAGAATATGGTATATCCTATGCACTTGGCGTCTATCTTTCGCCGTTTTGAGATTGATCTTGAGACTTGTGCATTCTCCTCCACTCTTGTCGAGCTTACCAGATCTCGACGATTTCCTGCTCCACCTCTGTCTCCTGGAGCTCAGCCTGCTCCAGCTGCTGACGCTGAGGTTCCTGATGCTGCTTCTGCTCCAGCCCCTGCCCCGGGATTTGATCCTGCTTTCTATCAGCGCTTTGATGATTTTGTTACTATATCTGCGCAACATCATCAAGGTTATCTTGATTTGGAGTTTCGACGCATCACTCAGGCTCAGGTGCTGAGGAATGGGATTGCTGACCTCCACTACAGTCTAGCCCATGATCCGGTCCATCCGATCACCATCCTGCCTCACCCAGGCTTTCCGGGTCCTTGGTTCACAGATGAGGCTTCCTTCCAGCACTTCGATCCTACTGCAACCTACTTTCCTCCAGAGGCTCCTGGTGCAGACGACCCCACTATGTGACGCGGGTTCAGCTTTTAGATAGTGGATATTTGTTAGATGATGATCTTTTTGATGTAGTTTTTCTTTTTATGTCTAAACTCATTAGTTAGACATTTTCTGATGATTGTATTCAGCACTTTTTAGTATGACATTTCTAATACTTTATTTCCAGCATTTTCTTTCCATAGTAGTTGTTTTATGCTGTGATAAATGTCTCTTTTGCTTCACTTTGTCTTTTGTTGTCTATTGTTGGCTTCACACATTACGGGGGAGCCAAGTCATTTTACTATTTGACAAAGGGGGAGAAAAAGAGTACACATACACATATACCAAAAAGAGTAGAAATCCAAAAACAAACTCAACCATCTCATTTATTCAGGTACTTGTTTTTTTATATTTTAAGATATATTTTGGTATAGACTCAAGTTTGTCAATTATCAAAATGGAAAAGATTGTTGGCCTATTCCATGGTCACACCCGATTTCGAACATCAACATGCACTTAAGTCAATACACAAAATATACAAACTGCTGCTAATCATTTCAGGATATATGAAATCAATTTCAACGGACGTTGTACTACATCAAATGAAGCATCAACTTCATCAAATCTGAAGATGACTCATTTTATATTTTATTTTGTATTTTACATTTTATTGAGTCTAGGAATTATTTTGTAAAATCAGTTTTGGTAATACTGGCTTAGGGTTATCCCATTCCATATTCTAAAAAGCCTATCCATTATCACTCATATATCTTTTTACAAAATGTTCCAAAATATCTTTGAAAACAATTTTTGATAAAATATTACGAAAATCTCCTAACAGAACTCATAACCGAGTTCGGCCCGAGTTCGGTCAGTTTATATTCAAACTTATGTTGTCTCCAAATCTGCGAGCAACGTCTCTTTGAGAGATATATGCATCCGAACTCTGTCCGAGTTCGGTCCCAGAAAACACCTATAAATAGAGAAGAACTTTTTATTTCAAATCATTCATTCACTCTTCATCTTCTCTTCTCTACTATTCAAGTGTTTTCAAACGATCCAAGATTTTCAAATCATACCTATACACCTCTTAGCCAAAAGCCAGTAATATCAGAGTTGATTTAGAGTCTTTTGGTATTTCAAGATTTGTAAAGAGGTTGTTCCAAGTTCAGCAACTTTTCTTGTTGTGGAGCTGGTCGTGCGCTCATCACCAAGCACGGTGTTGTGAAGTCGGTCGTGCACTTGTCACCAAGCACGGTGTTGTAAGAGACTGCAAGCTCTCAGTTAAAGCTTGTGCCATAGTGGATTAACATCGAGCAAGAGTACTCGAGACTGGATTAGTCCTCTCAGAGGGATACCAGCATATATCGCTGTGTCGCTGAGTTTAAATTCTCTATCTCTTGCTACATTATATTTACTGTCTCTTATTTCACTGCCATAGTTTAAAAGTTTTAATTGGTGATTATTTTTTGCTGCACACACACACACTCTATTCACCCCCTCTAGAGTTGCTCAACGGTCCTACACATCCTTCATGCGGCTCGCCACAGAATAGTAGTTGATACACGTGGCAGAGATTGACCAAGTCTTGACAGTTCAGATTTACTGCAATAAATAGATCTTGATCAATCTCAACCAACCCCTAGCTGTCCACTATAAATCGATTCTCGAGGCACAGTTACAACTATGTGGCCCAAAATTTGCCACGTGGCTATACATCCCATCCTCATTAATTCTTATAAATAGAAAGGTGCTATTTCCTTGCATACGGAGACACACACACAGAGATACGCATAGGAAAGCACACAAAGCTCAGAAGCAGACTCTTTCCTTCGTGTCTCCAGAGAGCACTTCTTCACCGGAGCCGAGGTTGCGTTCGATCGTCCAAGGAGTAAGACAGAGTTGATAACAGTTTCCCAAGCCTCTACCGTCACCCCCAGAATCAAAGCTAAACAATTGTACTTAGATTGCTTTTTCCTAGGTTCTGTTCCTAGGCTCCCTTTTGTACTAGCGAGTTTGTAATTGCGAGTCAAGTTCACTCCTCCTATAAAATTGTTCTGTTCTACGACGATTAATGGCAAACATGATGGCGACTCTGCTGGGGACTAACTTCTCTACTACTGTTAAGTTGGTGACGAAATCGGACGCAGCCAAACTTGGCTCCATGCAACAAATGCTTGTTGTTCGTTTCAACCAGTAAGCGTTCGAAGAGATGCTCTCTAAAGGGAGCGCTAGACCAATCCAGAAGCGAGCCGGCCCAAAGAAGGCCCGCAGGGCATGGAGGCCCAAAACCATTACCTCTCTCCAAGCTCTGGAACAAGTTTTCTCTGTTGCACAAGACAGTGAAGAAGACTCAAATGCGGCCCCACTTTAGGCCGCAGAGGACCCTGCTGTCCCCAAGTCCAGCAAAGAAAAAAACTACGATGCTGGACTTGCAGGGGCAAACGGGTACTCCATACGGTCCAAGAAGAAGCCGCATAAGTGTACGGGCCGCAGGAAGAATGCATATGCGGCCACCAATCCTAGCCGCAGGAAGAATGCATATGCGGCCACCAATTCCAGCTGTAGGAAGAATGCATATGCGGCCACTAATCTCAGCCGCAGGGAGAATGCCTATGCGTCATCCAATCCCAGCCGTCGACCATCCGTCCTATGCGGCTCGGGTTCAGTCTTCGACCGCCTCTCATGCGGGCCTGACCTCAGAAGCTCCAATGAGGATGTGCCAGGTTCTATGCGACACAGCTTGGACTCTTCCTACTATGTACCCTTGGGTGCTAGAGCGAGGAAGGCTAAGACAGCGCGGGCTCGTCGAGCTCAGTCAGCTGTCCTAACTACTGACCATCAGAGAGACCCACTAACTGTTATATGGGCCTCTGGTGGAAGGTTGTACAGAACCGCCCCTGTCCATCCCCCGACGGCAAATAGACAGGGTGGTTCTCAAAAGTCTCCCAACAATGATCGAGGGCAAGTGCTTTTACTAGCCCCGCATCAGGAAGCAAACATGATACCTACACACTAGTGTGCTCGGAATTCTCGGGCCCACAAAACGAGTGCAGAGGTTGATCGAGATATCCTTGACTTGCTAGATGTGATCCTCTACAAGCGCAAGGAAAGAGAAGAAACCTTGGCGTACAAAGAGTCCTTCCATGGGCGTCACTGCAATCAAGTCATTGTCAATTGCTGCTGTAACAAGACTGCAGTGCAAGAGGACCGACAGTCCATCTTCCAACGACTACAGCAGCTAGGACCGGTCCTACAACAAAGCTCGAAAGATGAGGCTCTTCCTTTTGCCTCCTGTAATTCTACCCGGAAGGTCCTTACCTACAAGGGAGGAAAGAAAATAAATACCTCCAGCCCGACAATCTTAACCAGCACGGCCAAGAAACTTTCATCTAGGGGGTTGTCCACAGTCGTCACAGGAGGGGTTTATCAAGGTACCCGCTCAAAGACGAAATCTTCATCACTTGGAGATTCGTCATCTATATCCCTGGGGATAGTTGGAGCTGGGGGTAGCACTCCTCGAAATATTCACAACAATTCGGCGTTCCAAGAAGATGAACTAGGGGAAACAATCCTCCCAATAGATACAACAGACTCAGACGTCCCTGAAAACATCCACAGGTTCCAAGATGAGGCGACCTCCCATACAGGGGGTAGCACCTCTTCCTAGTCCGAACCAGAAGAGAATATTCCTACATACCCCGACGACTTCTCTATGCGAGGGTATGATTCGGAGGGCACGTCTTCTACAGTTTCTACCACGTCGCCTCATCTGAGGACGGTATTCATGACTGAGAATGACCAAGACGGTCCCAGTGGTCGGCAGCGCCTCGACACTCTTGAGGCTATAATCCAAACCTTGGTCAGTGGACGAAACCAAGGCTGCCCTACCGACTCTACAAGCAAGGACACCTGGTCAAACAAGCTTGGATCCCGCCATCAATGCGGACTCAAACACGACCGTGCCAACCCCGGGCAACAATCCACCCGGAATATCGGCTCCCACTGCTGCAGAAGAAGCTAGGGAGGCGAGAAGAGATGTCCAGGAGCTCCGTGCAATGTTTCACACCCAAGAATTCTCTCAGGACCTCAGGATACGACATCCGTATCCCGTTGCATGGAGAGATGTCCCCTTCCCTCCACGATACAAACCATTCATTATCAATCCATATGACGGGAAGACTTCTATGAGCCGGTATATGACCTACTTCGAGATCACAACAGACCATCTACCGCATGACGATGCCATCCTCACGCGATTATTTATCGGGGCATTGGAGGGGGTCGCGTTCGATTAGTACCGCAACCTGCCGGATAACTACATCCATTCCTTTGCCGGCTTCAAACATATTTTCTTGGAAAGGTTCTACGAGGTAGGACAAGATGTGACGATGTCAAACCTCATGGACGTTGTTCAAGAAGAAAAAGAACTGACATGGAATTTCATCGAGCGGTTTCGCCAAACCGCGATGAAATTGCTCTCTGCTTACCCGGACTCCTCTTTAATTGAGATTTGCCAAAAGAGGCTGCTCCCCACAATCAGCCTCTGGATGGACGAAGATTAATTTTAAGACTGGAATGCCTTCATCATCAGCGCCACTAACGCAGAAGTAAAATTGAAGAAGGCTTGCCAACTGGGGTTGCATATCTCGGATGGAGAGGATAAGAGCAAATGCCCTAATACCAAAAACAACAACAGCGGTAGTTCCTCTAATAACCGGGACACGAAAGGCAAATAGGCTATAGTTGCCGATACAGCTAAGAAGCCTGAACCAAAGCAGGTAGAGAAACAGTGGCCTCAGGTGACCTACTCCTTCGAGGATAGCCATGTCAAGCCCATCTTTGACATAATCTTGCAAGGGGATAGAATTCAGCTACCTCCACCGAGACGTGAGCCTCGACCTGCAGAGATGGAGAGCCCAAAGTACTATCACTTCTACCGCTACGTCCACCACGCTACTCAGGACTGCTTCCAATTAAAGCGATACATCCAGAACCTCATCGATTCCAAGGCTCTATCCATTGGTTTCGAAGAAGTAACCGTGGCTGCCAATATGGTGTCGGTCCAATTTGGTAGCTTCTCTCCAACGAGGACTCAAGATGGCGTAGTACCCATCCCCCGGGCAATAATGGAGGTCACTAATCTTCCACCTCCCCGAGACCAGACGACTGGGCTGTACCCCTCACCACGTCACGAGGGAAGGTCATGTGGGTCCACCCGGACTTGGTGCCTGAAGTAACCCGGTCAGCATCATCCTCCACTGACAAGAAGAAGGGCGGGAAGGCTAAGTCCTACCATAAAATATCAGCCAAAACCGAAGAAGCAATAGCTGTCGTTACTGGGTCTGGTGAACAATCTCAACCCATACAGGGTAACTCGACTGAAGATCATCAGCCGGCCGCTGCTGATGCTCCAGGACCTTCTCAGGCTCCGCCGACCGACAAATCTAAGCCAAAGGAGACCCGTTTCGACAAGCTGCTCCGTAAAGACGCACCTCAGTGGTTGGAGAGGCCTTATAATTTTGACATCCTAGCACAATTGGCCAACACACCAGCAAAATTATCATTATACGAGCACTTGAGGCTCTCCAATGATATTCGCGTCGCACTAAGTGAAGCACTCCAGAATACTGGCGCTTATTTGGCTCAGGTCAAGCTTACAGGGGAGAGCTCGCCAGCGGATTTCCAGGACAGTAATTATACAGGTGCAATGCCCAACATCGTGTTCACTCTGTAGGATATGCTCATCAAGACCAACCTGCACGATCGCCCTCTATACTACACTGGATACATCGACGACATCAAAGTAGATCGGATGCACATTGATCTTGGTTCTTCAATAAGCATCATTTTGAAGAGCTTGCTTCACCTCCTACGCATCCCTATGCATCGGCAAACCCCTACTAACACCGCTATCAGCGGTTTCAATTCAGGAAGAAGCTATCATATTGGAAAGATTTGCCTGAAATGCCAAATTGGTGACCTCCAGTCGGAAGTAACTTGCTACTCATAGACGTAGATACATCCACAACATTCTTCTGGGGCGTCCTTGGATGCACGACTATATGATCGTGCCCTCCATATTGCACCAGTGCTTCAAATATGTCGACAAATACGGCTTCGTAAGAACGGAATTCGTCGACGTCGATCCCTTTAAAGGTGTTGAATCCTACTATTCGGATGCCTGTTTGTACAAGAAATCGAAGAAGCACCTGGTCAAAGAGAATGCTCAAGATCAAACAGAGGCTACAATGGGATCAGAAGAACCTCTGAAGATCCATCTCCAGGCCCGCAAACTAGGCATAACTACACCTCTTGTAGCGACTCTGCGTAAAGAAGTAACCAGTCTACCGGTGCTCACTGCACAAAAGAAGCAAATGGTTATCCGACTCCCAAGGACTAGCCAGGGGCCGAGACCCAGTGTGTAGCCAATGAGAATCAAACTGCCAAGAGCCGGCTAACAATAATCAGAAGAGATAAATCTTTCTATTAAGCCGATGGTCATTCGTCTCCTCAGGACAAATCGACGACCCAGCACTGAACCAAGGATCGCTAGTGAACTAACGACCCCACGTCCAGCACCACCAGTGGAACCTTTGACGATCAAGCTGCCCAGGTCATCATCCCAATCTTCAATAATGCAGGGGGTTACTGAAGAGGAGCTAGAGCTAGCCAAATATGTGGCTGCGCACACTGATGTTCCCTCTGTCGATGATGTAATACCGCCAGAGAAGATACCTTGTTTTATCAATAAAGGGTTATCTTTGAACTACCTCGAGCTTAACAAGCTCCGTATAATGTATGCTATAGAACACGGTATGGGCATCAACTTACACACACAAGTGACAAATGTCTATACCATGAACCAACTTACTCCCGTGGAAGGTGCTTGCTTCATAGTCGCGGGAGAGGATCGTCCAATCATCTTCGGCCGAAAGAATGACCAACAGTCCTTCAGGCCAAAAGAAGTCGATTTTGAGCCCGGCACCGAAAGACTGTCGCTTTATCTATATAGTTCCCGATCCAAGTACCTCATGCAAAAATAAGGGTATGATATGAAGACTACACTAGGCTTGAACTACGGCACCGGTCGGCGATTACCTTTGAAATTGCCAGTCCTGGCTGGAAAACCATGGGATTATTACAGCAAGACCAGACATGGTCTAGGCTATATTACACCTGCAATAACTTCTGAGAGCTCGGATGAAGAACGCGAATGGCATTCTCATTCGACCGGATTACCCACTTCTGATTCAGATGACAGCATCGGGGACGTACTCATGCAAGCTTGGTCTGTCAATATAGCATTTGTTGACGCCTACGAACATACCCGAACTTCTTGAGTTAGAGCCTTGGGTCCAACAGCTAGATGCGCAATAGGAGTAGCATTTTGAACAAAGAGATCCCCCTACCGAAGATGAGGTTATGCAAGTTGACCTCGGTCGATGAATCCTCTCCAAAGCCAATCTTTGTTAGCAAAAGTGTGACAGACGAAGAGCGGGAGTCGCTATTGCAACTCGTCAGAGAGTATATCGACATGTTCACCTGGAGTTATGAAGACATGCTAGGGTTAAACCCCGAGATTGTACTCTATAAGCTCAAGATTCATCCGGACACAAAGCCGGTCAAGCAGCAGCAACGATGGTTCTGCCCAGACATCATGAATTCTATCGAAGTTGAGGTCAACAAACTAATAGCCAGCGGCTTCATCCATGAGGAATAACATCCAGACTGGGTAGCCAACATAGTACCGGTCCTCAAGAAGAATGAAAAAATTTGAATTTGCCTCAACTTCCAAAATTTGAACGAAGCATGTCCTAAAGATGAGTTCCCTCTTTCTATTACGGGCATAATGATTGACAACACATGTGGCTTTGAGCGCATGTCGTTCATGGATGGCTTCTCAGGATACAATCAAATCAAGATATTTCCTGATGATAAAAAGCATACATCAATCTGAACGCCGATTGCCGTGTACTGCTACACAGTCATGTCCTTTGGTTTAAAGATTGTCGGTGCCACATATCAACGAGCTATGAGTATCATCTTCAGAGACCACCTACGTAAGACAGTGGAATGTACGTCGACGACATCGTCGTCAAAATCCACTCTACGGAAGACCATCTGCATGATCTGAGGACAGTATTTGACCTGATGCAAGCACACAATTTAAAGATAAATCCTACCAAATCCTTCTTAGGCGTGTCCAGTGGAAAATTCTTGGGTTTTGTCATTACCTCCCAGGGTATCCATATAGACCCTGAGAAAACAAAAGACAATCATGGAGATGGGTCCCCCGAGAAATCTCCGTGAGCTCAGAGGCCTTCAAGGAAGACTAGCTTATATCAGGAGGTTTATCTCTAACCTCTCTGGACGATGTCAACTATTAACACACCTCATGAAGAAAGGTGTCTCCTTCGTATGGGATGAAGAGTGCCAAAGTGCCTTTGACAATATTAAATAATATCTGTCGAAACCTCCAGTCCTGGTGGCCCCGGTTGCTGCAAAGCCATTTTTGCTTTATGTACGAGCGATGGAGCATTTTCTCGGTGCTTTACTAGCACAAAACAATGATGGAGGGCATGGACAAGACATCTACTACCTCAGTCGAATGATGATTAGGCCTGAGCATAGATACACCGCCGTGGAGAAGGAGTGCCTCGCTTTAGTGTTCGCTATTTAGTAGATACGACACTATGTTACATGACAGACCATCCACGTTATATCACGAGTCAACCCCCTTAGGGTCCTCATGACCAAACCAGGTGCACTCAGCTCTCGTCTCGCTACCTGGGCGATATTATTGTCCCCCTACGACATGATCTTCGTCCCACAGAAGGCTGATAAAGGTCAAGCTCTGGCGGACTTTTTAGCTGCCCATCCAGATTCGGAGGCGACCAGAGTATATGAAGAGATCCCAGATGAGGTCGCCAATTCAAATATGGCTTTCCATGATACCGTCTGGCGAATGTTCTTCGACGGTGCTTTAAGAACCGGGCCCAAGGGCAATATCATCGTTGGAGTTGGAGTCGTACTGATTTCTCCCTCTGGGTTGGTGATCAATCGGGCATACTCCCTCACGGAACCTTGTTCAAACAACGTGGTCGAGTACAACGCCTTGGTTATCGGCCTCCGACTTGCAAAGGAACTGGTGGTATAGTACCTGTAAGCATATGGCGATTCACAGTTAATCGTTAATCAGATCCGGGATTCATATGAAGTTCGCCATGAAGACATGATCCCCTATCATCAAATAGCAATCGCCATCATTACGTCCTTGGAAGGGTTCTTCATAGAACATGTTCCCAGACTCCAAAACATTGAAGGCGATGCCCTAGCGGGCCTTGCTGCTTCCCTGGCAGTTCTAAATCATGATCATCATTTGGTTGACATAATAGCCCATAAATTGGTTTGTCCTAAGAAGAACGTGCAATTTGTTGTGAGTTATTCTGCCATGACGTTCGACGAAACACAGGATTTGAGACTTCTATTTATTGACTTCGTAGTCTATGGTATCTTGCCGTAAAATCCGAAAGAAGCCACTTCTATTAGAAGACGTTCTCTCAGATTCTTCTACGATACAGAGACAAAAATGCTATATCGGCGATCCTATGATGGATTACTACTCCGGTATTTGTTAAATACGGAAGCCAAAGAAGTCGTATGCGAAGCTCACGACGGCATTTACGGGGCCCATCAGCCTGGCCCTAAATTGCAAGACCGCCTTCGTCGGATGGGCTATTACTGGCCTACGATGGTATCAGATGCGATAGACTATGCAAGAAAAGATAAAGCTTGTCAGGTCCATGCAGATTTCATACATCAATCATTCGAATTCCTACATCCGACGGCGGTATCCTGGCCATTTGAGGCATGGAGAATGGATATCATTGGTCCAATCACCCCGCCTTTATCCAGAGGACACCGCTTTATACTCGCAATTATGGACTACTTCTCCAAATGGACGGAAGCTGTTCCACTTGCAGAAGTGAAGACATCAAATGTGATCAACATTGTCAAGCATCACATCATCTATCGCTTTGGACTACCTCGAAGGATCATCCACGACAATGGTCCGCAGTTCGCAAGCCAGGCCTTCTGTCGGTTTTGTGACAAATATCAAATTCAGAATGTTGCTTCAATACTATACAACCGGCGGCTAATGGTCTGGCTGAAGCATTCAACAAAACCATAATCAAGATTCTCAAGAAGTTCGTGTCCTAAAACAAACGCGACTGGAATGAAAAGCTTAGCGAATGCTTATGGGCGTACCATACTACAGTCCGGACAGCCATTCGGAACACATAATTCTCTTTGGTATACGGAAGTGAGGCAGTTCTTCCATTGGAAACTCAAATCCCCTCGCTCCATGTCGCCCTCACTTACCGACTATCGTCGGATGATAATTACCGTCGTCGGCTACAAGAATTGGAGGCCTTAGATGAGAAGCGCCTGCTAGCTCAATAACGAATCGAGCTTTATCAAGCACGTATCTCTGGAGCCTTCAACAAAAAGGTCAAACTAAGAACATTCTAAGTAGGCGATCTCGTTTTGGCAGTTCATAGGCAGATGCTTATGACTCATAAAACCGCCGACAAGTTCCACACCAAGTGGGAAGGCCCATTTATTATTAAGGCTGTATTCTCCAATGGTGCATACCGTCTCGCAAAGCAAAATGGAGACTTGCTCATGATGCCCATCAACGATAAGTTCCTAAAGAAATATTATGTCTAAACGACACCCTCCGAATCAACCAGATTGTTGAGTTATGTACCCCTTAGGTACCGCTGAACTTACATTTTGGCCACCCCAAATGAATTCATATCGCATCTTCTGGGCAGCAAGTCATGTATGATCATACCTCTGAACTTCCTCCCTAGAAGAGCATTTTCCTCAGAATCTATTACCCGCGCTTTCAGTGCAAAAAAAGGGTAACAGGTCCACAAAATTCCCGAAACAACCACATCCTCATTACCTCTGAGTTGTTTCTCTTCCATCACAAACAAATCACCCCTTACATAGAACTTCCACGTCCATATTACCTCTGAGTTACTCTATGTATCATTCTTTGAGTCCACTCCTGCCGCGTCCTCATTACCTCTGAGTAGGAAGACTCCGTTATAAAACCCCCATATTTACCACGTCCTCATTACCTCTGAGTAAGTACGTTGGTTTTCTCTCGACCTATTATCCGTACCCAAAACCAGTGTACGCCAAGGGTAATAGGCCCACAAATGTCCACAGTTGACCACAAATATCCGCAGCTGACCACAAATGCTGTATTAGGTCCTCTAGTACATGCACCTCTTTCTTCATCATCACATGACTCTGGATCTAGTTGTTCCATGCCATTCTTTTGCCTAATACCAAGAACTTCCACATCCACCTTATCATGGAGTTGTTCTATGTATCTATATTGAGCCCACTCCTACTATGTCCTCAGTACCTCTGAGTAGGAAGGCTCTATCATCAAACCTCATGTTTACCACGTTCAAGTAAATATGCTGGGTTTCTCTATCGAACTTATTATCCATACCTAAAACTAAGGTATGCCAAGGGTAATAGGTCCACAGAAAGTCCCCTAGTGGGGCAAGTACCATAACACCAAAAGATACTGTACAAACACAACAGATACCACAAATAAAGGATGGGGTAAACATACTCATTCATTTAAAGTCAAAAGTGCTACAAAAAAAATAGAGGAACATAATAATAAAAGAGAGAAAAATTCGATTATGGTTCGGCGATACATAGTTCTCTGAGCCGGTCCTTTAGCTTGGTTGTCGACCGCTCAATCCTCAGTGTGGTTCGGCACTCGGCCTCTTGAGTCAACTTTTCTGCATCCTCTAGATGCGCATGAGCCTGCCAATGGTCTTCAAGTTTCTTCAGCGCACACTCCAGGGCAGCAGAGGTTCAAGTGACGTGGTCGGTCTCTCGGCAAATTAACTCCTTATCTTTGCAGGATGCCTCGAGCTCAGATTCTAAAGAAGCTAACTTTATCTGAAGTTGGAGGATCTGCTCGTTGGTTTCGGCTATCGTACGAGATGAGACCTCTTCCCGAGCCAAACAGTCCTCTCCTCTATGGCTTAGTTGATCATACCTCAGAGACCGATCTTGAAGGTCCTTCACTAGAGCAGGCTTGGACGTATCCAGTACCATCTTTACCTTTTCCGTGGCTATTATAAGGAAGACGTGCTCCTGATCTATTGCCAAAGATATATCAAGTTGCCGCAGCCCTTGAAACTGAGCCACGAGCTTATCAGCTTCTACTAATTTGGGCTCCAAGAGGTCGACCATCCCTTCCCCGCCAGGGAGGGTTCTGAGAAGTTCAATTTGACCGCAAGCACATTGATGAGCCAGCACAAAAGATGTCCCTCTTTCTAGGGCAGCTTCGACCCCTCGTTTCAAATGGCGGTAGAAACTATCAATCACGTCCTTCGACGATTCATCCAGAACTTCCGAAGAGGACGGTGTTAAAGGAAGAGTAGCCGAGAGAGTTGAAGACAGTTGCGAAAAAGATGTACCAGAACATGATGCCCCTATCACTAGGGATGCAAGATTCCGAGCGATAAGACTCCTGAACAGCAGTCATCTCCTCTTCCGTAGCCCGAAGGATTCAAAAACTTGGCAGTGCAGAAAGATCAACCTCCGGTGATAAAGCTACATTAACCGAGGAGGGTGCAGGGACAATTTCTCCCCGTCCCGACAGTTCCACTACTTGTCCTCCTGAACTCGACCCGGCAAGAGGTCCCTCGATATGAGTTAGAGGAGGAAGAGGCATACTTCCTTCCGTTAGATCCCCCCTGGCAACTTCTCCGGCGAGGATGTCCGTTGTCGACAGTGAAAGAGCAGGACCTGTATGTCCAGAACTACCATCGATCAACTTACCCCGAAGGATATGAAGATAGAGCAAATGAAGCTCCTCACTAGTCAAGACATGACATAGCTTACCAGGGGAGGGTCACTGAGGCTGAGGCTCACTCACAGCCATGATATCCTCTTCAACTGCGACACCTGAGCCACTTGCAGCTGCTCCCTCTGCCCCAGCCGCCCCAAAAGTAGATATAACTGGGTCGGTATACATCGACTAAGGTTCAGCAACCTCGGGGACTAGTTCAATAAAGCCCACATCGTCCCTGGTTGAGATGTCAGTAGTAGGAAGAATCTCACCTGTCACCGGGACGACCATGGTGGAAGAAAGCTCGATAGTCATGGCATCAATTAAGGTAGCTGTAACAGGGTCAACCTTAGAGGCGATAGCTGGCTCTGGGGATTTCACTTCTCCTGACGCCTGCAAAGAAAAGAAAAATGATCAGATTATATTTCAGAAAAGAAGGACTAAAAAAGGTGGTCGTAACTTGATTCATCTCTGAAACGGCTTCGACATCATCACTTCTCTCCCTAGTGTGCGGCCCGCGAGGCTTGACCGTGGCCTATTTTTGGGAGCGAGTTCTGCCGACGACAAAGGACTCATGCCTGCTTCGTTTACGCGAAGGACTAGGCATAGCAGAGGGAAGATCTTCCACCAAATCATCTGCAAGAAGAGATAGGTTATCAGGGTCATCCTCCTCGTCCACGTTAATAGACTCCGAGTTAGACACTTCAACTGTCTTCCCCTTCTTGGTCCTCGTTTGGGACTCTCTTGGCTTCTCCTCCAAACCAGTACCAGTAATGAAGCTGGTACTTGGGTCAAAATCACTAGGGGGCTTATTTACCATGACAAGGTACAGGGCTGCCATGTACAAAATATGCCCCGACTCTCTAGCATCAGGGACGGAGAAGCTGGCACGGGTATGAACCGCGCTATAATAATGCCAAGCCCGGATGCCGTCTAAAATGCTACCCTTGAAACTCAGACAGGAGCTGGGATTGTCCAAGAACATTTGACTATACCCAAATTGCCGAGAGAATGGACTGGGTAAGTAAGGCTCCAAAAAGACAGAGTTACGATTACGATACACCAGATGTGCACGGCGGATATTCTGCAACCAGCGGAGGATCTACTCAGACAAGAAGTAGGGAGACCCAATACCGTCAAGATGTATGCCTCTTACTTCTTCATCAGTAAAATAAGGAACAGACACGATGAAAGAATATCTGTCCACTCGTGCCAGCGCTATCCGACACGCTGGCATGGTAGTATACTCCCAAGGGCATACGGCAATACTGGTAAATGAAGGCATCATCAGCGGTCACATCGCCCTCCGGGCCGGGCCTCATCAAAGACGGGCAATGCACTACCAGCCACCCCATCATATAATGATAGGGTAGCTCAATTCGTTCAAAATCCTTCGCCGTATCGCGAGCATTGACTTTAGACGAGAAAGCCCGGAGGCCACGATGAATGCATACCATGACGGGGAGTATAGCTAGCCTGCCTCCAAATACTAGCTTCACAGTAGAAAGGATCAGGTTACGGCTGATTCTCTCAATAGCACTAGCCCCCCCACGCCCCGAAACTACACAATTTTGCAGCCACAGCATCAGAAATCCCGCCAGGAGAGCCTTATCAGACATCCTCTGGGTATCTTGATAAAAGTAACCGAAGGTGTCAGATTGGCTCCCGAATCTATCACCAGCAGTTTTAACCCTCTTGGCATTCAACACTTGATTTTGCACCTCCTTCCGGGTTTGAGGACTTCGAGGGAAAACCCAACCTGAGTCACCTAGTTCAAACAGGTAGCTGAGCCAGGTCTTGGTGTGAGGAAGGTTCCTTTCTGAGCTATCATTCTTCTTCTTCGACATTTGTTGGCACGTGCTATGGTGATACAGCAATTCTCGGTAAATAGCCATAAAACCCAGGAACTGCCGCTCCAATTCCTCAAATTCTTTATTTGTAGGGGTATATGCCTCAAAAAAGTCATCTTCCTAGGGTAGCTTGGAGACTTCATGCATCTCATGGAGAGCGAGTCCTATTTCCACTCCAGGTGTGAAAAAGGTCCCCGTGCGACGGTTGTACATCTTGAGAAGAGCCATGAACAACTTCTTGTTTATGGACAGACCATAACAAGTGCCCCGTATGGCATGATAAAGACCAATCTCATGAAGGAGTTCCTTATATGTCCACAAGATCCACAAGGTCAATTTAATCCATGAAGGGCTGGGGTTCATCCAGTTCAGCAGTGACAGCGGACCAGTAGGATAGGAACCCTTTTGAGCAATTTGGTTCATAAAAGTATCAGCTTGGGATAACTTAAAGTTGGGACCCTATACGTTTATGAAACTGCCCGGGGCCAACCCCATCACAGAACGGCTAACCGGTATCTTGCTCGTGACTACCGACCTCGATGTTTTGTTATAATGAATATCACCAACGAAGATCCCATGCTGGCTTAAAGTTAGGAAGTCCACCATTTTTCTGTCAATTGGAAGCATATTAAACCAGGACAGCGGGAAATGATGCTCCATCTGAGTAATATGAATCGCCATCCCGTTGGAAGAAAAACTCTAACTTTTAGATAAATCTAGAACGCTGGAGTTCTTTACAGTTAAGGCAACCCCAAAGAAGAACGCGGGTTTCAGATGCGTGCCCCCTAATTTCCCCGAGTTCATCATGCCCAAGAGATAGTAGAAGGATTGGTTTTTGATGTCCCTCAACCTGTCCTCAGATTGATTTGTAGTAAATTGGGTTGTCACATATTCGACCACCTGGTCGAACCTTATGTTTTCCATAAATAAATTTACTTTATTTATTGTGTTTTTGGGAAAATTACAACTGTAGGAATCTAATCTAGAAGACGATTACTTTATCCCTTGGACGATACGATGAAGAAAACTCGAACTTTGAAGAACTTGGACAGCAACTGGGCAATCTCTCCGTTCTCTCTGAAATTGACTGTAGTGTCTGATGAAGATGAAGAAACTCTCTTTTATAGAGTTCTGGATAACTGTTCTGAAGCATACGCTCAGTCAGTTACTTGACGTGTGCATAGCTGCAGGGACGCGTAGCAAATTCTGATGGAGACACGTTGGAGTGCGGTTGAAAGTAATAGAATATATCTAGGAGAGATTGATGGCATGAATGCCACGTTGCATAACTTTTGGATAAGTGGGTAACTGAGTACAGGACACGTGAGAACGTGTGTTGACTGTACATTGAAAATTATCCTGGATGCCTTTGCTATGATATGCTTGTCTTTGAAGAGGAGTCATACGCTAGCTTTTGAAGGCACATGTCTTGCATACGCTGACTTGGACAGCATAGACCCATAGAAGGCTGATACGCTTACTTTATTGCTAAGGAGTCGTATGGGATCCATACACTCACTTGGCTGGGAAGGAATCGTATGGAGTCCATACGCTCACTTGGTTGGGAAGGAGTCGTATGAGGTTGAAGGAGTAGATACGTGGCTGTTCTCAATCTTCTCAAACACGCCATATCTTCAAATACTGACAAATATTTCTTGAGCATCGTGCTGCAGATATGATGGCTGACAGACTGTCAGAAATGACAGTAATGATGGCTCTTTATTTATGATGGCTGCTGAGCTGTCCTTGTAAGAGACAAAATCTTTTCTCGAAAACCTATACGACGACTAATCTTCATAGGGCAGCTGTCTTTGCACGAAAGACGAAGTGTCAGATTCATCCTTCATTAAATACATGCTGTACTGTCATCTCAAGAAATATTAAAATATTCACTGGGCGTACGGCCTTTAGATGAGCGTATGGCCTTGGCTGAGCGTATGGCCTTGAGCGTATAACTTTGGCTGAGCGTATGGCCTTGAGCGTATGACTTTGGCTGAGTCTTATGTCAGCGTGTCATAATTTTCACACCCTACAAGACCCCCTTCAAAGTTTTCGAACCTTATGAATTTCAAAAGTTCGAAATTACTTTGAACTTAAAGTGGGAATAAGTTCTGACACGCTGGCATGAGTTTGTTATCTTCCTCAATATCAGTGCCAATCTTTAGGGATTCTGTTTAAAGAATATCCGCCGTTTGAATTTCTTCTTTTCTTCTATAAATAGGTCTTCCAAGACCTAATTTATTTCTTTACTTTTGCATTCATCTTCGAGAGAGAAAAAGAAACTCAAGACTCAACTTCTTCTTCTTCGACTCAAGATTTATCAATGGCGCCCAAGATTGATGCTGCTGCGAAGGAAAAGGGGAAGGCTCCTGCGGAGTCATCTCAGCCGCCGCTGTCGCTGCTAAGAAGACTACCAATGAGCATGTTCGTCGAAGCGAACGCCCATTGAAGCCTCTCTATTGTGAGGATGATGATGATGAACAGTAACTATCCCCTATTTAGGGCTCTGGTTAGAACCAAATCATAAAACGTATCCCCTTTTTAGGGTCAAATACGTCAGAAATTACGCTTCCCTCTTTAGGGTTTAGCCGTATTCCATGTTTTTCGTTTATACGAAAAATATGTTTTGAGCGTATTCTGTATGATACGCATATTTTTGATGGAAATGTCAAAATACACTGTCTTGAAAGAATACGCTATGTCAAGTTGTCTCACTGAGATACGCTAACTCCTGTGTTAGCGTATGTTTTTGATGATCATCTTGTCAACCATACGCTGATACGCTCAAACTGAAGATAAACTGAATTTTTAAAATCATTCACTTAAGATAAACTGAGCGTAAAAAGTGATCTCTGAATCTGTCATACGCTTAGAATAAACTGAGCGTATATGGATCTTCGAATCTGTCATATGCTTAAGGAAAACTGAGTGTATGCTGAACCTTGAGTCTGCCATACGCTTAAGGAAAACTGAGCATATGCTGAACCTTGAGTCTGCCATACGCTTAGTAAAAACTGAGCGTATGTTGAACTTTGAGACTGCCGTACGCTTAGTAAAAACTGAGCGTATGTTGAACTTTGCCATCTCTTTATGTTGAAGATTTCTAACTTCTTATTCTTCTTTTGCAGTGGATATTCTGGCTCAGGAGGCAAAATTTGAAGGATGTGTAGGAAATAATTATAACAGTGACCTATCACATGTTCGTTTTCCCCAATTCGATAGACCTTCTACAAGAATAGCTCTTTTGACCAATCAAGAAAATGACACTTTGCTGAACCTGATGAGTGGACTGCCTTTACAAAGTGTGGATGGTGTTACCCATTCGAAGCCAGCATTTCTTTTCGGAGATGCTATTGACATGAATTCTCAGCCTGCTCTGGACAAAGTATCATACTGTTACTATAGGGATGGTGATGTAAATCAGCCAATGTATTTGACTGGTTTATCAAAAAGCATCAACATAGCTCGTTTATTTCATGCGAGTTGTCAAAGACAGATGAAGTGGGATATCACTCCATCCCGACAAGCAAAGGCTGGGTGGATAGGATATCGTCAAGGAAGATTCTGCAGTGGTACTGAACCACATGTCATATCTCTGCGAGGACTGCTACCTGCCACCATCCCTCCTGAGGACTCAGCACTGCTGAAGCCAGTCAGAGTCCCAATCTTTGCAAACGAATTTGCTCAACTGGAAAATGCCATCTACCCAAAACAGTCTATGAGGCTGACTGGTCTGGTAAATCCGGAGAATACCAGATGGACTGCTCTTGTGAAATGGATTCTGAAGAATTTTGGTGAACAGTTACAAGTGATAGGCCTATATGATGCCATTAAGTACACTGCTTATGGTTTCAGGCCAAACCCAGATTTGTTCTTGGCATTAGCGGAGAGGTATAACTACCGTACCGGCACCTTTATGACCCCAAGAGGGGAGATGGGATTCGCCCTTCATGAAATGACATATATTTCTCAGCTGCCAACAGCAGATCTGCCATATGAAGAGTATATCCCTTTCGTTGATGAAATGAATAAGATCTCCGAAGCCAACCCACTGGTTCTTCATGTCTTTGAAGAATTGATGTGCCATTATAGTATTTGCAAGGCTTTTTATAAAGGACAAGGTGGAGAAGAAGATTCCAACTGTTATTCTTCCAAATGGATGGCCAATTTATTTCAAGGCCGTACTGATGAAGTTCAGAAGAAAAAAAAGACTGAGCAATATGTCGGTGAATTTAAACCTCTGAATCAAGCTGAGATCGACAGGCTCATCCGGGACACCACTCATGACAACATCGTCATTGAGGAAGACGAAGGCACTTATAAAGCCGGTAATAGGTTTGAGACCTATATTAAGCAGGGTGGCCGAGAATTATCTGCTGAGGGTCATCTGGCCGGATTTATATCTCTCTGGCTGAGAAAATTCGTAGTTCCTGGCACCTGTTCAGCAGACAGAAAGCATAGAGGAGTTGTCTTCACAGCAGTCCGTCTGGTTTTTGGGTATAAGATGGATTTACTGACAGCGATGACATGCCATCTGAATGCTGGATTAAGGGCATATACAGACAGAATGTTTGATTTAGCAAGAAGAGCCTTACATCCATTCCTCGGGTAGAAATGCCCTTTACATATTTATTTGTGTGGCTGCTTCTGTATTTTGAATCTCTCCTGGATGCTGGGATGGCTAGACCAGATGACACCTTTCTGGAAAGATACAGACACACACCAAAGTGAAAATATGACACTTTGACAGATTGCAGAACTATATTAAACAGGGGAGAACTATGGAGCTTCACTTGTGTTCCTCCTCCTGTTGGTTATGAAACCATGCCTGGGAGATTGATTGATGGCATTGGTGGTAATGAATTGGATGAGGTTCAACATGAATGGCTGAAGAGAATCAGGCCATCTCATTTAATCTGCCGCCGTGACAACATCACTTATCTGGAACCATATCTTCCGAGCAGGTTTGCTCGGCAATTTGGTTATGATCAATTGCATGTGGGCAATGCAATGACGTGTTTTTCTTATCAAGGTGGGTTGATTGATGGTGCCAGAGCGTGGATATATTACATTGCTAAAGGTACAGGGGCTACCTTTTCCATGCCAGATCCGGTCACATATCATAGAGGAGCTAGAATATTGACGTCTAACGCCAAGTTCTATGTATCAGCTAATACTTTTGATAAAAAATTTAGCATCTTAGGTAGAAGCTTTATTCATATTGAAAAGAAATCAACTAAATCAGCCCTGCCTAGAGATTGTCATGATCAAAAAGATCCTCTCGCCACTGATGAAGTTGATGATGAAGTTTTAGAAACTTTCTTCTCTGATGACATTCATCAACCATTACATGTACCCATCGGAAGTGCTGAAGAGAGTTTATCTACCGATAATACCCCGAAGAGGAAGCGGGGCAAAGGTGCTGCTGGGCCTGCCCCAAAAAGAGTCACTCGAGCAGAGACTCGAAATCGTGGAGGAATTACCATTCCAGGGACTTCTCCTGCTTCCAATCGAGTCAGAGATGCTGATGAAGCAGGTAGTAATCCAAAAGACAATTATTCTACTGTTCCATTCACAAAAAGAATAGGAAGGAAAGTGATAGTTTCAAAAACTAAATCCATATTTTGTCTCGATGCAGAGAGTCCCACCGATCGTGCTGTGCGATTGGCTTCAGAAAAACAAGCTGCCTTTGATTTTTCTGTAAAGACAGAACCTATTGAAGAAGATATTCCTGAACCTGCTGGGTCATCCATACCTTCTAATATAGGATCGATTCCGCCAATGGCCGATGATGCGCAGGTAATTAGTCAACCTGCGGTAGAGGCCGAGCATCAGACTAAAACGGCTAATAACTTACTGATTTCGGGAGAATCAGTGAAGGAAGCCACTTCTCTCGAACCAATTGCTGAAGCTTCAGAGAGCGAACAAGTTGACTATGAACCGTCGTCTCATTCTTTCGGAGAAGAAGACATAGAGATAGACGATGAATCACCGTCTAAAATTCCAATTGATGTACTGAAGACCATTGGTCAACACTCAGGGTTGACACCAGAGCCGAAAAGGCATATAGAAGTTCAAGTTCTGATTACTTCTGGGGCGGGCAGCAGTGAAATAAATCCCATGTCAGAAAGTACTCTGAACAGACTACGAGCCGAGCTGAATGATCCGAAGGAAACTGAATATGAACCAGCTCCATGTAATATTTTATTCATCAAAATTTTGTCTTGTCTCTGCTTTATTGTCTTTTTGTTTTAATCATGCTTCTTTGATTCCAATAGCTGTAGGAACTGCACCCGCTATGAGTTCTACTCAAGCCCCACTTGTCCAAACTGATGTGGGTGAGGGGAGTTCACATTTGCCGAGTTCTCCAAAAGTACTCTCTTCGGCTCCCAGAATAGAGGCTCCTCCTGCTCCTTCCTCTACTATTGTAGCGACTCCCAATTTTGACACAGGGATAGCAAAGATCATGGGGATGTATTCAGATATTATTTATTCATATCTGGATACATTCTCGAGACGACTTATGAATAATGAGACTATGCCCTTTTCGAGTCTTCGAGAGGCGACTAGTTTTCCACTTTTAGCTTTAAGACAGGCTGGTTATGAGACCCAATGTGTCTTTTTTGAACATCTTCTGAATGATTTAGAAGCAAATATCCACAAATATTGGGAGATCAAAAAGGAAGATATCAAATCTCTGACTGAAGCTGAGATTACTCAATTGGAGAATGAAGCCCAAGCTCAACACATTGCTCTGACAGAATTCCTCGCTCAGTCTTCTAAAGAGTTAATGTCAAAAGACGAAAAAATAATAAGTACTCGTCAGAATATGGAATGCTTAGAGAAAGATGAAGCGTCAAAGGCTGAAGAACTTAGAATGTTGAGGGAAGAGTTAGCTCGTATTCAGGAGCAAATTGTCTCCGTGGAAAAAGAACAATCAGAGATTGCTACTGATCGTAAATCTGAAGCTGAACGCTGTAAACTTTTACAGCAAGAGCGAGAATTGATGCAAACCAATCAGATTGAAGAGACCAATCGCCGTAGCTCTATTATTGTGGAATATGACCAACGGATGATTGGAGCTGAAACAGCAGAGCGAATCAAGAAAGCTCATGAAGAAAAGATAAATAATGTAATCGTTCGTATTCAGGAGATAATTACTCCTCCTAAATAGATCTTTTACATTTATCATTTATTGAAGTTTTGATACCCATTTGTAATCAATGTTTTGATTTTGATTGAAATGAATATTTTGACTTGATTCAATTTTGTGGATGATATTTTTTGTAGAAAACATGTTCAGAGGTAAATAATACATAACATGTTTCAATAAAATAGAATATACAAATAAATTTTGTAACTCTATCATGATATTAAACCAAAGATAATTTTAGTTTAATACTGATTAGAGAAAACAGAATTCAGATATAAAGATATCTTTGGATTCTATTCTCCATGATCTTTGGACTTGGAAATCAAAAGACGAGATATCATTTTCAGAGAATAAAAAATATGATACATACTGAGATAGAAAATTCAGAGGTAATATGGACATGATTTTCTATACAAGATCTTTATTAAATCCACTGGGAATCTAATAAGACAAAATATCAAATTCTCTGGGAAAATGATACATGGTAGAATATCAGTTTCCTCTGGAGATAACGATATCGAGATAACTTTTGTAGAGAAGAATTAACTTTGATTTTATATTTGCTGGGGAATGATGAAAATATTACACATAATATTTCTTTAAGAATTTGCCATTGATAGGCATCATCGTGACTTTCCCATCCATAGAGGCAAGCTGGTATGCTCCGTTAGAGAAGACTTTGTTTACTACGAATGGGCCTTTCCATTTCGCGTCAAATTTGCCTTTGCTCATATGTGTCATGGTCATAGGACGTCTGACAGTAAGGACTAGTTCTCCCTTCTGATATGCTCTGACTTTGACTTTCCGGTTAAAAGCTTTTGAAATTCGGGCCTGATACAGCTCGATATTTTATTGAGCATACAATCGTTTTTCATCTAGAGCTTCCAATTCTTGAAGTCGAAGACGATCATTATTTTCTGTTGTAAGTTCATTGGAGATTGCAATTCTCAGAGAAGGAATCTGGATCTCAAGGGGAAGAACAGCTTTACACCCATATACCAAAGAGAAAGGCGTACATCCAGTCGCATTGCGAACTGTGGTGCGGTAGGCCCATAAACATTCACCAAGCTTCTCGCTCCAGTTGCGTTTGTTGGAAGAAACGAACTTTTTCAAGAGTTTGATGATCGTTTTATTGAAAGCTTCTGCCAATCCATTAGCTGCTGGATTATATGTTGTAGAAGCTAAATTATTGATCCGATGGTCGTCGCAGAATCGAGTAAATTTCTGACTGACGAACTGCGGTCCGTTATCATGGATAATACGTCGAGGAACACCAAATATGATGTTTGACGAAATTAATAACATTAGAAGTTTTTACTTCAGATAACGGGATTGCTTCAGCCCATTTGGAAAAGTAATCGGTTATTGCTAGAATAAACCGGTGTCCTTTTGATGATGGTGGGTTAATAGGACCAATAACATCCATGCCCCAAGCTTCAAAGGGCCATGATGCCGCTGTTGGGTGTAAGAACTCTAACGGTTGATGTATAAAGTCTGCATGAATTTGGCAAGCTTTATATTTCCGAGCATATTGAATAGCGTCAGCCACCATCGTGGGCCAATAATAACCCATACGTTGGATACGATCTTGAAGCTTAGGACCTGGTTGATGGGCTCCGCAAACACCATCATGTGCTTCACGAACAATTTGTTGTACTTCTTCACCAGCGATACATCGGAGGAGAAGACCGTCGTAGGACCGACGATATAGTGTCTTCGTAGTATGATTATAATAGAATCTGAGAGATCGACGCCGAATAGACGCTGCTTCACTCGGATTATCAGGAAGTATGTCATATAAAACAAAGTCTAGAAATGGGCGTCTCCAGTCTTCAGTTATGGCTTCTGTTTCATTAGAAAAGACATATTCCATAGTAGAATCGGAAGAAGATGAGGACACTTTGTCAAACTTTAATTCAGCATCAAGGTTGAGAGAATCTTTGTCTGGATTATGTGGAAAAGCTAAAGCCAAATTATTCTCAACGCAGAATAGTTCTCGGTTATAAACCACTATTACTTGCTGACGTCTGATTGGTATGGCTAATACAGTAGCAAGATTAGCCAAAGCATCAGCTTCTGCATTATAGGCTCGTCGAACATGTTCAATAAAGAAACCTTCAAAGGAGGAGGCCATAGAGAGTGCTGCTCGATGATAAGGTATCAAATCCTGATGATGAACTTCATATGTTCCTCTGATCTGATTGATGATAAGCTTGGAGTCTCCATAAACTTCTAAATATTAAATATCTAAATGTTTAGCAAGTTGAAGACCGATTAGCAACGTATTGTATTCGGCTATATTATTTGAACATGATTGATCCAGAGAATAAGCCCTCTGAATAGTTAGTCCTTCTGGGGATACGAGAACAATCCCAACTCCGGCGACAATATTGCCATTAGGTCCTATTCTAGATGCTCCATCAAAGAATAGACGCCAGGTAGGAATTTCTTCAGAAACCAGATTTGAATCCAGAACTTCATCTGGAATCTCATTATATAGTTTAGAATCTTCTGAAACTGCATGAGCTGCCAGAAAATCAGCAAGAGCTTGTCCTTTAACTGACTTTTGAGGAATATAATGCATGTCGTATTGAGCTAACAAGATTCCCCAATTAGCTAGTCTGGAGTTGAGAATACCGGGTTTCTTCATCATAATCCTGATGGGATTCACTCTGGAAATAACGTGAATCGTTTGACCGATAATATAATGTCGCATTTTCTGAACAGCAAACATTAATGCTAGGCATTCTTTCTCGATTGAAGAATAACGCAGTTCAGCACCGGTCATTGTGCGACTGAGATAATAAATAGCCTGTTCATGGCCATCTTTATTTTTCTGGGCAAGTAATGCACCAAGAGAATGATCCATGGCTCGAACATATAGAAGGAATGGTATTCCCGAGATAGGAGGTACCAAAACTGGAGGGTTCATGAGATATTGTTTAATATCGTCAAATGCTTTTTGATATTCTTCGTTCCAGATGAAAGATGCACCTTTTTCAGAAGTTTGTTGAATGGTCTGCAGCGTCCTGATAAGTTGGAAATGAATCTCCTGATATAAGCAATTCTTCCTTGAAATCCTCGTAGCTCTTTTAAGGTGCGTGGAGGACGCATCTCTTGAATGGCTTTGATCTTCTCGGGATCCACGTGTATACTTTTAGCGGTAATGACGAAGCCGAGAAATTTACCACTAGAGACGCCCAGGAAGGACTTAGTAGGGTTCATTTTAAGTTGATGCTGACGTATTAAATCAAAGATAGTCTTCAAATCTTGGATATGACCCTCCTTTCGTCGACTTTTAACTGCAATATCATCAATATAGCATTCTACTATTTTCTGGAGATGTTCGTGGAATATAGTGCTCATTGCTCGCTGATATGTTGCTCCTGTATTTTTGAGACCAAACGGCATCACTGTATAACAGTATGTACCGATCGGCGTTCTGAAGGAAGTATGTCTCTCGTCGTCCGGAAACATTTTGATTTGATTGTATCCCGAATACCCATCCATGAATAACATTCGTTCGAAACCACATGTGTTATCGATCATGACATCGGTAATTGGAAGAGGAAACTCGTCTTTAGGACAAGCTGCATTGAGATCGCGAAAGTCTATACAAACTCGGATCTTGCTGGTCTTTTTGAGGACAGGCATGATGTTAGCCACCCATTCAGGATGTTGTTCCTCTCGAATAAATCCAGAAGCCATAAGCTTGTTGACTTCAGCTTCAATTGCATCCATAATGTCTGGACGAAATCTTCGCTGTTGTTGTTTGACTGGTTTAGCATTTGGCATGATATTAAGTTTGTGCATTGCAATCTTTGGATCTAATCCTGGCATATCCTCATAACTCTAAGCGAAGACATCGATATACTCATGAATAAGCTTGATCATGTCTTGTTTATCTGTTTCTGAAAGATTTTTGCTGATGAATATTGGTTTAGGGGACCCTTCTTCCCCAACATCAATTTGAATCGGTTTATCTTCAGTAGGAGGTTCCCTCTGCTCGAACCTGAATTCCCATTGATTATCTAATCTTTGAGCCCATTGTTCTGATTCGGGTGATATTTCAAAATCATCCTCATCTTCATTATTTTCTTGCGAGCCATCAACGGAGACCATATTGATGGATAGAAAAGAGCGATGGAGATCGCCAATACTTGTGTCAGAATTCCAAGAAAGGGAATCGGAAGATTCAGATCGTTCATCTTCATCGGATTTTGAATCTTCATGGACTATGTTGATAAAGGAGGTAGGAGCAATGTAACATAAACCACATTTTGTCCTTCCGTATGTTAATGGAGGAATTCGAACGGGCATTCTTCTTTCTTTTCCATTATTGAGACTGGTTTTGAAGTCATAACCCATATTCTTGATGATATTTTTGGACTGTTGACTGTAGCAACGCAGTTGTAACCTTCCAGTATCGTCATTTTTGTCATCTTCTTCCAGATTAGGAGGTTTCTGGGGTCCTTTATAGAAGAATATTGGATTTTCTCCTTTCTTTCGAATAGGAACCATGAAGTACGATTTTTGTATAGACTCTAATGATACATCTGTATGAAGGGTTTGAACAACTCCTATAGTTAGTGGCTCTAAGCTATCTAGCAATTGTAAATAACTTTGTACATGATTACATACATCAATATACTGCAAAGGAGATGCTTCATTAATATTAGATACCGTATTTACAACAGAAGGCTGAGCCTTATCAGACTTAGTCAAATTAATGACAAAAGAGGGAGAAGAAGAGCGATCAGAAGTTTTGTTTCGATTAAGATCGATAACAAAAGGCTCAGGAGAGGTGAGCTCCCTTGAAGAAGATCGTGGATAAGTAGTACGTCCACTGACTGGAATGACTAGAGTATTTGGTCTAACCTGAGAAGATGGAAGAGGAGTAGTACGTCCACTGACAGGAATTATCAGCGAACTTTGTGAAGCTTGGGAAGACGATACAGTAGTACGTCCACTGACAGGAATTATCAGTGAACCTTGTGGAGCTTGGGCAGACTGCGGAGGAGTGATACGCCCTTTTACAGAAATAACAAAGGTATCGACTTTTGACATCTCATCAGCATTATCCATAGCTTGCAAGACTTTTGAGTATTCATCTTTGTACATGCAAGCGTCATTGAAGTAAGCTTCGACTCCTTTGAATGGATAGAGATCGGCAACCTACTTTTGAACTTCTCCATTATCATCAACATATTTGAAGCACTGATGAAGAGTCGAAGGAACGATATTATGTTCATGCAAGAATGGTCTCTCCAATAGAGCATTGTATGAGCAACCATGATTGTCGATGATGTAAAAAGTAACTTTAGTGCGAAGATCGCCTATTTGAAATTTGAGGAGAATCTTGCCCAAAGGCTCACTTTTTCCTTGATTGAATCCCAAGATGGTAGTGATAGTGCTGGAAAGACTATGCACAGGTATCTTCAGTGCATCTAGCATAGCCTTCGGCATAATACTGAGAGCAGATCCTGGATCAATCAGTAGACGATCAACCTTCATAGAATCAATATATCCTGTATGATATAAAGGACGGTCGTGTCGATTATCCTCTAGCAGCATATCATCTTGCGTAAAGGTAATATTTGGAATTAATTCCAAAATACTATGGCAATGAGAGATAGGTTCTGTTTCCAACTTCTTGAGGAGAGTTAGGCAGGTTTCTGCTTGCAACAGTGCTTCACTCAGAGTTTCTCGAGTCTCTTTAGAGAGGCCTAAGAGCTCAAAGATTGATAATTTAGCTGGTGTATTGGCTAGTTGAGCCAATATATCAAAATTATAAGGCTTTTCAAGTCCTGTAGGAGATGACTTCTTCAATGGTTTATCAAAGCGGACTTGTTGTTTGCCTTTGTCAGCTGCTGTTGGTTTAGAAGGAACTGTCACAACAGGAACATTTGAAGGCTCTTCAGTAGAGACTGGTGTTGGAGCTGAAACCGGAGGGACATCAGGAGTTTCTCCAGGAACGTCAGCATAATCTTTCAGATATATTTTTCCTGATCGAGTTCCAGCATGAACTTCGACTTCAAATTCTGGTTCAGGGTCTATGGAAACCATGTTACAATTCTTCATCTTGCTCTTGGTTCTTTTATGCTTGATGAGAGCTTCATTCCAGAAACCGAGACCAACACGAGATTGATTATGTCTCATAGTGATGGCTAAAGGTGCTCGGAGTCCTTTGTCTGAGTTCAAACCAGGAGCAGTGGCTAGATCATAACCCATCTTTGCCATTAATTCACGAGATCGTGAACTGTATAGATGAAATGCAGGCTTGTACCTATCTTCAGATTGAGGTACAGATTTTATCTCCGTAGGGAGTAAATTTCCTGCCAAGGTAAAAGTAGAGGTTAGATAAAAATCGGGTGTGATACTAGAAGTCACATTGCATGACTTAGTCTTCTGGAGCTTCTTTTTAGATACAGGAGTCTTCCGAGGAGAAGAGGAAGATGTCTCAAACTCCGTTACTAAATTCGGGTGGATCCACATGATCTCTCCCTTCTTAGTTGTGACAGGAACAAGTCCTTCATTCTGTGCTGGTGGGATGTTTACAACTTCGAGAGTTGCTTTGGGTATAGGAACAATCCCACTTTCCACCATTAAAGGAGGAAAGTCACCAAACTGCATTAAAATTACATTTGTTGTGGCTGTCTTGTCTTTGGGTGTAGTGTCACAGCTCCTGATTTGATCATCTCTTGGATCTTTCCTTTTAACATATAGCAAGACCGGATTGTATGACCCAGCATTCTATGATATGGACAATATTTTGGATGATCTGTCTTATTGGCTTCATCAGGCTTTTTGATTTCTGGCAATTGAATCTTGTTACCTTTGAGTAAGCATTCAAAGATACCCTGAACATCATCATCGTTGAAAGAATATTCTTCCTTCGGCCGAGGAGGTCTCTGTTGTTGATTTGTTGGAGCTGGAGTAGCTTGGGTATTCTTTACCTCTTGACTACTGCTTTGGAGATTGACTTCAAGAGCCTCTTTCCCTTTTCGATTATTGGGTCGAGTATTATTGCTAGCACTCTGATTTGATTCCTTGGGAGCCATTTGTACCCCCAGACCTTTGAAGGTCTCAGCACTGACCTCGGCAGCTTTGGCACTGACGATGAATGAAGGCCAATCTTGGAACTGAGTGGAACCTGTCCACATGCTGATAATTGGTAAGAGATTCGACTTACAAGTGTCGATAGTAACAGCATCGGGAGTTCCGAAAGGCATTTTAAGGGCTTCTCTTCTGAATCTTTCAATGAAGTCCTCAGTGGTTTCATTATTTTTCTGTTTAATTCTTATGAGGGCTGACATAGTCATGTCATTGAGCCCTTCATAGAATCGTTCGAGAAATATTTGTTTGAAACCAGCAAATGAGGTAATGCATCCATCAGGGAGACTTCTATACCATTCATAAGCTGTTCCTTTAAGACATCCGACGAACACCCGAGTGAGGAGGGCATCGCTTGGTTGCAACTGATCAGTCATTACTTCAAAGTGATTAATGAACTGACTTGGGGAGGTAGTCCCATCAAAGAAAGAGATGGTCGGAGGTTTGTATTTTGGTGGATACTATACCTGCTTCCATTCTATCGGATAAGGTTATTTGATGCCTAACCTTTGCAAACCATCCTTCTGTTTAAATGCCTCAAATTGAGTTCGGAGATTTCTTAACTCTTCAGTAACAATTCCGGAGGATTGTGGAGTTGTAACTTGTTGAGTGTAATTGGAAGGAGGGACTGCAGCATATGTACCACCCCTAGCTCTAGACTGACTTGGAGTGGGTTGTACAGGAACATTAGATTGTACCCCCGGAATAGTAGAGGATTCCGGGTTTGGAGCAACAGGAGTATTTAATACTACTGGAGGAGCTGTCTGTTAGACTTGCTGAGTTTGATGCTGAGCTTGCATAAGAGTGTGCATAGCATTCAATGTATCTGCCATAGCTCGCAACTGTTGTTCCAAGGAAGAAATCCTTTGTTCATGAGCTTCAGTGCTAGTTGAAGGTTCATGATTGCCATCCACCATGTAAGTAGTAACCATTCGAGGAATAGACGATGAAACAGTCTGTTCTGAATCATCGCTGTGTGTCAGTATCTTTCCCGAGACTATTTACAGGAGTCAATACTGGAAAGTTGGACTCTCCAAGGAAATCCTCTGTGATCTCTGGATTACCACTTGGATGAGAAGAAGAAGAGACTCTGGCCAAAGCTCCGGTCCTGGATCGGGTGCCGAGATAAACACCATCTTCAGAATCTGATATAGCGTCAGATCGTAGGCTACCCCCAATATTTCTGGAGGTCATGTTGACAGAAGCATAAAGAGGTTCATCATCATCCAATATTGGTTCATATTGAATTCGTTCGAAAACAGATCGTCTTTTTGGTGAACAACAATACTGAATCATAACCCGAGGTTGGAAGTTGCAACCATGTTTTTCATAGCAAATATAAGAAATGTCATGGCCAGATGGAGTGTCAATTCTCCGTTTATTTTGCAAATACTCCCGGAGATCTATAGGAACAGATTGGGAAGTACTTGAAGATAGTTTCTGTGTAGAAACTTGTCTTTTGTTCTTCTGTCTTCTCGGTTCTTGAGTGTATAAAGATTGATTAATTTGAGCCATATAGTTCTTGGCATATTCTGCATCAGAGTCTAGCATACTTGTCTCAGTGGAACCGAGATGATTCTGGTTAAGCTTGTTACGAAGATCCGTAGGAGATATGACTTTGGTATCAGTCTTGGATACTTGTAATTTGCCTTTCTCAGATCGAGAAATTTTGAGAGAAGGAAGATGGGTATTATTCCGACTAGGAGTTTGTAATAATCCATCTTTAGAGGAAGTAGCCAAAAGGCGTTTTCCTTTGTTTGATCTAGTAAGAGTACTAGTCAAATTAACTCCAGAGGTAAAGACCTTAGGAGTAGAGGAGTTGACTAAAGAATCTTTCTCCTTGGTTAGTACAAGATGTGCAAGTTGTGGGGGAATCATTTGTATGTTCTGTGGAAAAGAACCCCCAGCCTAATTTTGCGAAACAGTCAAAGGACTGTATCTGTTAGCATACGCTGACTTCAGTTTGGACTTCTGGTCATACGCTGCCTTTTTATTAGCATACGCTGGCTTTGGCTTGGCATACGCTGCCTTCTGTTGGCTTTTGTACGTTGCCTTCGCCGTACGCTGCCCTTTGACTGCCATACGCACAGAGTCATCAATGGCTAAAGAGCCGACTGCTGTCGTAAGAGTAGAAGGAGAAGAGACTTTGACATATCCAGAGATGGTTTTTCTTGGACACGCTGACTTGGTTAAAGAACCCACTTTGTCGGCGTGACTAGGAGAAGCCACTGTTGCCGTGTTCAGAGAAGCCGAAGTGTGCTTCGTTGAATTTGAAGACGTGTTCTTGTCAGCATGAGAAGTGACAGAAACGTCTAGGGCTGTTGAAGAAGACTTAGGGACATAGACAGAGCGTCCCTTCTTCTTGACAGCAGGAAGAGCGGAGGAAGCAGTTCGGCCCTCCTTCGCCTTGAGCATTTCTTCGTAAGCAGATTGGTCGAATTATACGACCATCGTCTTCTTCGTCGAGCCGATCGACGAAGTATCGTATTGAGTTGTTGCTATCTCGTTGGAGGAGACAGCTTTCCCCAGCAGAGTCGCCAATTTGTTTTCCATAAATAAATTCACTTTATTTATTGTGTTTCTGGGAAAATTACAACTGTAGGAATCTAATCTAGAAGACGATTACTGAAAAACCCCCGTACTAAAAAAAATGAGTACATACACAAGATTCAACAATAGACAAACTAAAGCAATTATGACTTTAGAACAGACACAACAAATGGTGAAGCAAAACACACAGCAAAAATAACAAAAATTTTAACAAGGAACCGTAGACCTTTATGTCCCGGCTGAAACCTCAACAAACCAATCCACTATAATCAAAAGAGTTCAAAGATGTAACACTTACTAAGACAAGCAAGCCACCCACAACCATACCAACCCCATCGCTCAAACTCGAGTCCACAAGCTCTTGAAACGGCAGTCTGGTCCTCCTTTTGATTCTCCGCGGGATCAGGCGCAACACCAATGCAGTTTGAATGTATGATGAAAAGAGAATGAACAAATTCCTTTGTGAATAGCTACTGTGTGTATTTGAAGAAAAAAAACCGATGTGTTTTCAGCCTCAAGGAATAGCCCTATTTATTTAATCAATCAAAACCAATTTCTGTTGGAAACAACAGAGTTGTTTAGATAACAAAAACGTTTTTGTAAACCAACAGAGTTGTTTTAACAAGAAGACAAAAACGAAAACTTCTGTTGGAAACAACAGAGTTGTTTAGATACCAAAAACCTTTTTAAGCCAACAGAGTTGTTTTAATAAGAAGACAAAACCGAATATTTGTTGTAGAAAACAACAGAAGTTTGTTCAACAAAACACCAACCCACGTTGGGTTTGTTTAAAACCGTTTTGAACAAAACAACAAAAAAAAAGATTCTGTTGAAAAGGGTCAGGCTTGTTGTGAAGCTCACGTTGGGGCTGGGTTTGTTTTTAAGAAAAATAAAGGTCATGGCTTTTTCTGATTGTTCAGATTTTAGTATTTCATTTTACAGGGACCTGTGATTTATCTCATAGAATAAATAATTAATCAACCGAGATCAGTATTTAACCTTAAGTGCAAATGGCCCTAAGCTCTATATGAACAACATACCTGTTTGAAGAGACAAGCCTTGAACTTGAGTGAACTCGAGTATTTTCACGACCCTCATCTCATAAAGAACCTCTCATAAATGGTTGATGCATGCAAGACAAAAATTTAGGACTTTCAATCTCCCCCATTGTCGTAGCATGTATCAAAAAAAAACTTTATGAACATTTTCAGGTTCTATCCTAGCCTACCCAAAAAGATGATTACAAACAATTGATGATAAGAGCGAAAAAAAAGAGATAAGCTTAATCACATGCACATCCTTAAGTCTGTTCCCCTTATCACTCCAAAACAGCAACAAGACTAAGTTCGTCATTCCTTTGAAGCTTAATCTCTGAAAATTCCATCTTAAATGACAAAGATAAGAGACAGCATATCAGAGCCAGGCGAGCGTATCAGAGCTTGTATCAACAGCGTATCAGAGCCAAATAGTACAGTAACCTGAAATCAAAAACTCCTCCACAATAATTGGACCAACAAAAATTGAGTAATAAGTAATAACACTGATCTCCCCCATTTTTGAAACATGCTAGACAATACAGCGTAATCCATCATGAGTAATCCATCAAGTACAAAACACAGAAACAGCGGCAAGAAGAAGAAGAATTTAAATAAAGCTACCAAAAAAATGAAATACAATCTAAGATTTATAATCGAGATGAAATTTAAGATGATATGAGAAATCAATGAGCCATGTTTGATTGAATTGATATCAAAATGAGGAAAAATTCCAAACACACCACAGTAAATCATACAAATATAGATAAGTATCAAAAAAATCTAGAAGAATGAAAGCACGGGCACAGATTAACTTCGTGGTGTGTGTGTGAGTAATTTCATAACAAGTCTCAACTCCTCAGACATATTTTAAGATAAACATGACCAAGTATAATCAACGGGTAAAAGAATTGTTTTTATTTTATTCTTTTTTTTTATTTGTTGCCTTTACGAGTGGCGATATTATCAATGTTTGTATGGATTGACAACTCCCAAGCTAGTCAGCTTTAGGGTGCCGGGTTTTAAGATACCCCTTCGAATCATTTTATCATTGATAATATACCCTTTGTATTAAAAAAATTAAGGAGAGGAACTATCCCATTTAACGAGTTTTTGGTTGACACGTCCCAGCCTAGTTAGACTTAGGCTGCCAGGTTTAGAAAAACCCCTACGAACCTACTAACTCGGGTGGATACATACCTGTGCTCCAGAAACTTTAGAAATTAAATTCAAGGCAAGATATAACTAGCAATCTACCACTATGAATAATACTTTATCATGCAACCAATCAAATATGTAGAGGAATATCGACTTGATCATGTGTTACTAGTGTTGTAAGGAAGAAATCAATCAAGCCCGACCACTTATGCAAACTTATAGATAATTTGACATTATCTGACATTAAATATGAGTGCGTGTAACGTATCTGATCAATTTCAAGATTTATCAATCAAACCCATCAATGAGACTTCATGATAAAAAAAATGAAAAAATATTTTTGTGTATGAAAATTTTGAAAACAAATGCATGAGTCCTACTTGATATATGAAATGGAACCAGATTAGTTCAAAGAGCAAACTCCGATTGCTCTTCTAAGCTCCTCAAACCGATTGACGTCAAGAGGCTTAGTAAACAAATCCGCAAATTGTTTTTCAGTGGCCACATATTTAAGTTCTACTTCCTTATTCTCTACAAGTTCTCGAATGTAGTGATGTCGAATGTCAATGTGTTTTGTACGCGAATGAAAAACAGGATTTTTGATCATTTGGATTGCGCTCATATTATCACAAAGTAGTGTCATACAACCTTGAGGTAATCCGTAGTCACTAAGCATCTGTCTCATCCAGACAAGTTGAGTGCAGCAACTACCTGCAGCAATATATTCTGCCTCCGCAGTGGAAAGAGAGACAGAGTTCTGAGTTTTACATAACCAACTTGTGAGATTATATCCTATGTAAAAGCAACCACCAGAAGTACTCTTTCTTGTATCAATATGTCCAGCCCAATCAGCATCAGTGTAACCTGAAATCTCACAAGAAGTGTCAAAAGTATACCACAATCCATAATTCAAAGTACCACTAACATATTTAATCACTCGTTTTACAGCTAATAAGTGTGTTTCTTTTGGTTTTGCCTGAAAACGTGCACACACACCTACACTAAAAGAAAGGTCAGGACGACTAGCACAGAGATAGAGCAAGCTTCCAATCATACTCCTATACAACTTAGGATCAACATCCTTACTCAAATCATCCTTAGAAAGCCTAGTTGAAGTGCTCATAGGAGTACGAGCAAATGTGGCATTCTTCAGCCCAAATTTCTCTACCAAACCCTTAGCATACTTTGTTTGAGAAATAAAAATGTCGTTTTCTAACTGTTGAACACCCAATCCCAGAAACATGGTTAACTCCCCAACCATACTCATTTCGAACTCACTAGACATGAGTTTTGCAAACTCATCAGCCTGAGATTGAGATGTGGAACCAAAAATTATATCATCCACATAGACTTGAGCAACCAGAATACCTTTGTTAAAATTTTTATAGAACAAAGTTTTATCTACACTACCCCGCTTAAAACCCTTATCAGTCAAAAAAATGGCTAATCTTTCATACCAGGCTCGTGGAGCTTGCTTCAATCCGTAAAGAGCTTTGTTTAATTTGTAAACATAGCTGTCATGGTGTGGATCTTCAAAACCCTTAGGTTGCTCAACATATACTTCCTCTTTGAGCAACCCATTTAGAAAAGCGCTTTTAACGTCCATCTGAAACAGATTAAAGTGTAAGTGACATGCAATAGACAATAATAATCTTATGGATTCTATACGAGCAACGGGGGCGTAAGTTTCATCAAAATCTATTCCTTCTTCCTGTGTGTAACCTTGAGCCACAAGTCTAGCTTTATTTCTAACAATTTTACCTTCACTGTCAGTTTTGTTCTTGAAAACCCATTTGGTTCCAATAACATTTGTATGAGATGGCCGAGGTACTAAGGTCCAAACATTCTGTCGACTGAACTGAGTTAATTCTTCCTGCATGGCAGTGATCCAAAACTCATCAAGTAGGGCTTCCTTGATGTTTCTGGGCTCAACTGAGGACAGATAGCAAACACAGTTTACAAAATCAGCTGTATGTGATCGTGTGTGTATTGAGTCAGAAACATTTCCAATTATATCCTTTAATGAGTGATTTTTTGTTAACCAAGTAGGCCTGTCTTCAAAGTTTATGTGATTAACGTGAACTTCTTCGTCAGTTATATGAGGAGTATCAGACTCAGGTATAGACATAGTCCGATCGAAATCATGGGGAATATTAGATACCTCATTGTTATTAGCAGCAGTAGATTTCTTTGAAGTATCCACCTGTTCAGCCAATGGAAAAATAAATCCATCATCATCAATATTTGAAGCTGTACAAGCATCATCCACAACAACATTCATAGATTCAACTACCACCCCAGTTTGTTTATTTAGAACTTTATATGCTCGTGAATTATTGCAATAACCCAAAAATAGACCAGCCTCACCTCTAGAATCAAACTTTCCTAGGCTATCCCTGTCTCGATAGATCCAACAGGGACTCCCAAACACTCTCATGTGTTTTATGCTAGGCTTCCTATTGAACCAAAGTTCATAAGGAGTATGGGTTGTCATAAGCCGAATGTATACCCTGTTAATGATGTAGGTTGCTGTGCTAACAGCTTCCTCCCAAAAATACCTAGGTACAGCCATCTCATGTAACATAACGCGTGCCATTTCTTGAATGGTACGATTTTTTTGTTCCACCACTCCATTGGACTGTGGGGTATATGGAGCAGAGAATTGGTGTTGGATACCATAATTTTCACAGAACTCAATAAGGCCGGTATCCTCAAATTCTCCACCGTGGTCACTTCGAATTCTTACAATAGAGACATCCTTTTCAGTTTGAACTTTGAGACTCCAAACTCGAAATGCTTCAAAAGTATCAGATTTTTCACGAAGAAAAGCAGTCCAAGTGAATCTAGAAAAATCGTCAACTAATACTAGAATATATTTTCGACCATGCCTACTCAATGTCCTACTAGTCATGAGATCCATATGAATTAAGTCCAAGTATTGAGTTGAAGGAATGTTATTAGATTTTTTGTGAGGAGCTCTAGTTTGTTTACCTACCTGACACGGTCCGCACACAGTATCTCTAACGCGTCCAAGTCTGGGCAATCCTCTAACTAATTCCTGAGAGGAAATGAGATCAAGAGTTTTATAATTCAAATGCCCCAATCGTCGATGCCATAGTTTGGCATCACTATTTCGTGCGGATAGACAAGTAAGATCGACAGGGCTTAAAAACATAACGTACACATTACTAAAATCTCTCCTACCATACATGACAGAGTTTTCGTTATTGTCAATGACCCGACACATGTCACGTGTAAAGATTACATCTGAAAACTGATCACAAATTTGACTAACACTTAACAAATTTACTTTACATCCAACAACATGATAAACATCATGAATTGCTGGTATCCCATTCTTTATTAGTGTGCCTCTTCCAACAATATTACTCTTCTTTCCATCCCCAAATGACACTAAACCCCCAGCATACGAAGTGTAATCTGTTAAATATTCTTTATTTCTGGTCATGTGATGTGAACAACCACTGTCCATGTACCAGACAGTAGCATCGTAGGTTGCATTTAAACACACACTTGCTACATTGCAAACAACTCTTGAGTTTTTTAAAATAGTAGATAAGGCAATCATGTCATTTTCAGAAAATGTTTCAAGAGCATTTACTACCTCTTTCCTTACCCAGATTTGTTTTGAAGCAATTTTTGATTCAGCATAATTGCTCGCCCTTTTTGTTTCCTTTGCTTTTTGAATATTCTCCCTGAACCTGTATGGAACAAAGGTTTTGGAATGTGAATAATCAAAATTTCCATAGTAATTAAAACCATTAGAGTAATAAGATTCATACCAGCAGTTATGGAATGTATGACCTCTCTTTCCACAAGAATAGCAGACTGGAATTCTCTTATATCTGTGAGGCATCGACTTATTTGATTTGTTCAAGTAATACGGAGTGTGTTTTTCTTTGTGAGAGTAAGAATCTACTCGAAAGTTCTCTTGGAGCTCTATTGGTTTAACAAACTTAGTTATATTAGGGTCCCCACTTGCACTTGTGGATCCAGTGTAACCAAGCCCCCTTGTGTCCTTAGTTTGTTTTCCAACAGTAATCATGTGATCGAGTTTTAATGAACTGGTATTAAAAGATCTAAATTGCCTTTCAGAGTCCTCCAAAGCTTTCTTGGTTGACACAAGTTCATTCAGGGTGCTTTGGTGGACTTCATACAGAGAATTTAGTTCAGCTTGTATTCCAGCATTCTTTTTAATCAACATTTCTTTTTCTGTCTTAAAATCACGTTCTAAAGTAGTCATATCATTCAAACCAGCTATTATTGATTTATTAAGAGTGTCAATCTCCGATCGTAAAGTAATCATAGTTAGTCCAAGATCATCATTTTTTGCAGATTCAATAAGGTACAGAGATTCCCAATCTACGGGATCCACAACAAAATCATAAGAGCATATGCTTGAAGTAGATTTAGCCATCAAACAAACAAAGTTAGCAAATTCTTCACTGGGAACATCCTCATCATCTCCTGACTCGTACTCAGTCTCCCATGAGGAAAATGAGAAATTCGCCATGACTACCTTAGGTTTGTTCTTACTGGGACAGTCTTTAGCTATGTGACCGATGCCTTTACATTTAAAGCACTCAAGATTAAACGTATCAGACTTAGATTTGAGCTTAGGAGCATTGTATGTGTTACTCATAGATCTGTCATGATTATCAGACCGAACAGTAGACGAACCATTATTATAAGGAGCAAATTTGTTTCGCTTGTTTATCCATTTTTTCATGTTCACCCCTAAAAAAGCTAAATGTTCATTTATGGAATTTAAATCGTGTTCATCAACATGACAATCAAAATCATCAGAGTAAACTTTTGAAGATGTTTTGCTAGAAAAAGCAATGGATTTGTTCTTCTTAGGTTCATCTCGTTGTGCAATCTCTAAGGAGACTTCATAAGCTCTGAGTTTACTAACAAGTGTAGCAACAGACATTTTTTGAATGTTTTGAGCTTCCATGATTGCGTCCTTTTTAGAGGAAAACCTTTTAGGCAAAGTTCTAAGTATTTTCCTAACAACATATACGTCTTCATAGGAATATCCAATAGCAGCTGCTTTATTTATAATTGTTGAATGTTTAAGATAGTAGTCATCAAATGTTTCGTGTTCATGCATACGACTATCTTCGAATTCAGTTTGAATGGCTTGTAATTGTTGTTCTTTGACTTGTTCATCACCTTCATAGGCGAGTCTAATGGCTTCCCAAGCATCATGAGACGTGGTGCAGGTACTGATTCTATTCGCTTCATTATTGTCTAGTGCTGTAAATATCGCATTTAAGCCTCGTGAATTGTTGCTAGCCGATAACTTTTCATCAGCCGTATATTCAGCTCTAGGTTTAATTTCCCTTTTTTCAGTCTCAGTAGCAGTAGCTGCAGTAATTTTAATTGGCTCAACCCAATTATTTTCAATAAGATTCCAAACATCCGACCCAAGGGCCATAAGATAGATTCTCATTCGAACTTTCCATTGAGGATAGTTCTTTCCAGTGAATGGTGGAATCTTATTTCCTACTTAGCCAACCCTCATAATTGCTAGACGACATTGTAAAAAAAGTGTATCAACGGATCACTCAGTGCGTAGAGGTTTGCTCTGATACCAATTGAAAAACCCCCGTACTCAAAAAAATGAGTAGATACACAAGATTCAACAATAGACAAACTAAAGCAATTATGACTTTAGAACAGACACAACAAATGGTGAAGCAAAACACACAGCAAAAATAACAATAATTTTAATGAGGAACCGTAGACCTTTATGTCCTGGCTGAAAGCTCAACAAACCAATCCACTATAATCAAAAGAGTTCAAAGATGTAACACTTACTAAGACAAGCAAGCCACCCACAACCATACCAACCCCATCGCTCAAACTCGAGTCCACAAGCTCTTGAAATGGCAGTCTGGTCCTCCTTTTAATTCTCCGCGGGATCAGGCGCAACACCAATGCAGTTTGAATGTATGATGAAAAGAGAATGAACAAATTCCTTTTTGAATAGCTACTGTGTGTATTTGAAGAAAAAAACCGATGTGTTTTCAGCCTCAAAGAATAGCCCTATTTATTTAATCAATCAAAACCAATTTCTATTGGAAACAACAGAGTTGTTTAGATAATAAAAACGTTTTTGTAAACCAACAGAGTTGTTTTAACAAGAAGACAAAAACGAAAACTTCTGTTGGAAACAACAGAGTTGTTTAGATACCAAAAACCTTTTTAAACCAACAGAGTTGTTTTAATAAGAAGACAAAACCGAATATTTGTGGTAGAAAACAACAGAAGTTTGTTCAACAAAACACCAACACACGTTGGGTTTGTTTAAAACCGTTTTGAACAAAACAACAAAAAAAAGATTCTGTTGAAAAGGGTCATGGCTTGTTGTGAAGCTCACGTTGGGGCTGGGTTTGTTTTTAAGAAAAATAAAGGTCATGGCTTTTTCTGATTGTTCAGATTTTAGTATTTCATTTTACAGGGACCTGTGATTTATCTCATAGAATAAATAATTAATCAACCGAGATCAGTATTTAACCTTAAGTACAAATGGCCCTAAGCTCTATATGAACAACATACCTGTTTGAAGAGACAAGCCTTGAACTTGAGTGAACTCGAGTATTTTCACGACCCTCATCTCATAAAGAACCTCTCATAAATGGTTGATGCTTGCAAGACAAAAATTTGGGACTTTCAATTACTTTATCCCTTGGACGATGCGATGAAGAAAACTCGAACTTTGAAGAACTTGGACAGCAACTGGGCAATCTCTCCGTTCTCTCTGAAATTGACTGTAGTGTCTGATGAAGATGAAGAAACTCTCTTTTATAGAGTTCTGGATAACTGTTCTGAAGCATACGCTCAGTCAGTTACTTGACGTGTGCATAGCTGCAGGGACGCGTGGCAAATTCTGATGGAGACACGTTGGAGTACGGTTGAAAGTAATAGAATATATCTAGGAGAGATTGATGGCATGAATGCCATGTTGCATAACTTCTGGATAAGTGGGTAACTGAGTACAGGACACGTGAGAACGTGTGTTGACTGTACGTTGAAAATCATCCTGGATGCCTTTGCTATGATACGCTTGTCTTTGAAGAGGAGTCATACGCTAGCTTTTGAAGGCACATGTCTTGCATACGCTGACTTGGACAGCATAGAGCCATAGAAGGCTGATACGCTTACTTTATTGCTAAGGAGTCGTATGGGATCCATACGCTCACTTGGCTGGAAAGGAATCGTATGGAGTCCATACGCTCACTTGGTTGGGAAGGAGTCGTATGAGGTTGAAGGAGTAGACACGTGGCTGTTCTTAATCTTCTCAAACACGCCATATCTTCAAATACTGACAAATATTTCTTGAGCGTCGTACTGCAGATATGATGGCTGACAGACTGTCAGAAATGACAGTAATGATGGCTCTTTATTTATGATGGCTGCTGAGCTGTCCTCGTAAGAGACAAAATCTTTTATCGAAAACCTATACGACGGCTAATCTTCATAGGGCAGCTGTCTTTGCACGAAAGATGAAGTGTCAGATTCATCCTTCATTAAATACATGCTGTACTGTCATCTCAAGAAATATTAAAATATTCACTGAGCGTACGGCCTTTAGATGAGCGTATGGCCTTGGCTGAGCGTATGACTTTGACTGAGCGTATGGCCTTGAGCGTATGACTTTGGTTGAGTCTTATGTCAGCGTGTCATAATTTTCACATCCTACACCTTACACCCAAGGCAGATTGAGCTTGACCTACCAAGAGCTCCCCCGAGGGATTGATCGACAGCTTCACGGAAAAGAAAAAAAGAAAGAAGTCAAAAGATAGCTAGAAAAAAACTACTCAATTTTTTTCGAGGCTATACGGCTCTGTTAGGTGGGCGTTCATGCGGCCCAGTCCATAAGGTGCTTATACGGCCATGAGACACCTCTCATGCGCCTCCGTCATGAAGCATCTCTTATGCGGCTCGGTCGTGAGGCATACCTTATGCGGCTCGGTCATGAGACGTACCTTATACGGCTCGGTCATGAAGCATCTCTTGTGCGGCTCGGTCGTGAAGCATACCTCATGCGGTTCGGTCATGAGACGTCTCTCATGCGGCTCAGTCATGAAGCATATCTCATGTGGCTCGGTCGTGAAGCATCTCTCATGTGGCTCGGTCATGAAGCATCTCTTATGCGGCTCAGTCATGAGACATCTCTCATGCGGCTCAGTCAAGAAACATACCCCATGCGGCTCAGTCATGAGGCATTCATGCGGCCCATACGGATCAGCTCATGCAGATTCATCACACAAAACTTCAGCAGTCCAGTGAAGACAAAAAATAAAATCAACTATGCCGAAGAATAACATAGAAGGGCCCGCACATAAAACATGCGACATAGCCATTGTATTTAGGATTTGGATTAATACAGTTTCTTCCCATCGCTCTTACCACTAATAGGAGGATAAACGTCGGGGTGGATCGAGCTTGCCATATTCGACGAGGAAGCAAGCCCTTTGCCCTTCACTGCAGCACTGGAAGAAGCTTTGGGAGCCATGGTCGATCGAGAGAAGAAGAGAAATGACGACTAGGATGATGGAAAGTTTGAAGGAAGAAAGAAGGAATCTCTCTCCTCAAAACTTCTCGTATTTATAGGCTGACAAAGACGCGTGATCGATAGACACCGTTTCGATTTTTAGATAAAGGCGACTCTTGGGATTCGATCCAAAAGACGGCTCTAAATTATCAAAGCAAATCAAAAAAATTAATGCCGACTCTAGGGATTCTATGCAAAAGACTGCTGTAAATCATCAAAGCAAATCAAAAACAATTATTGCCGAAGTGATGGGATACCCACGTGGCACGAAACCAGTATGCGGTCCGAGAAGGCTATGCGACATGAAGAGCTTATGCGGTCTCGACGCTTCCAAGGACATACCCATGCTTCTTATTCAAAGTATTTCAATTTTACAGATTAAAAACTTTGAAGGGGGTTTTGTAGAAGCATGGAAAAGAAGGGGATTTTCTATGCGGCTCGAAATCAACAAGGAGCCTCATGCGGCTCAAAACCCAGAAGGCTTCATGCGGCTCAAAAACCAGAAGGCTTCATGCGGCTCAAAACCCAGAAAGCTTCATGCGACCCAAAAGCAGCGAAGAGCCTTATGCAGTTCAAAATCAGCATAAGCATTAAATGTCTCCTCATGCAGCTGGCCATAATTACTCTGACACAAAGGTGACAGCTCTGACAAAGATGACAGCTCTGACATAAAGATAAGACGTGAGTGTTCCTAAAAAGACGAGAAAATCATCATAATATCCGGCACAGTTCATGAACCAAAGAAAACTCTTCATGAGGATCGCTTATGAGACACTCCTTATGCAGCTCAGTCATGAGACACTTCTCATACGGCTCGATCATGAGACATTTTTCATGTGGCTCGATTATGAGACATTCTTCATGCGGCTCGGTCATGAGACTTCCTTCATGCGGCTCGGTCACGAGACGTCCTTCATGCGGCTCGGTTATGAGACGTCCTTCATGCGGCTCGGTTATGAGACGTCCTTCATGTAGCTCGGTCATGAGATATTTTTCATGCGGTTCGGTTATGAGACAGTCTTATGCGGCTCAGCCAGGATACATCCTTCATGCGGCTCGCCACAGAATAGTAGTTGAGACACGTGGCAGAGATTGACCAAGTCTTGAAAGTTCAGATTTACTGCAACAAATAGATCATGATCAATCTCAACCAACCCCCAGCTGTCCACTATAAATCGAGTCTCGAGGCACAATTACAACTATGTGGCCAAAATTTCCACGTGGCCGTATATCCCATCCCTCATGAATTCCTATAAATAACAAGGTGTTATTTCCTTGCATACGGAGACACACACACAGAGAGATACGCATAGAAAAGCACACAAAGCTCAGAAGCAGACTATTCCCTTCGTGTCTCCAGAGAGAACTTCTTCACCGGAGCCGAGGTTGCGTTCGATCGTCCAAGGAGTAAGCCAGAGTTGATAACACTTTTACGAGCCTCTACCGCCACCCCCCAAAATCAAAACTAAACAATTATACTTAGATTGCTTTTTTCTAGGTTCTGTTCCTAGGCTCTCTTTTGTACAAGCGAGTTTGTAATTGTGAGTCAAGTTCATTCCTCCTATAAAATTGTTCTGTTCTACGACTATCAATGGCAAACAAATGGCTCTACAATCCAAGAGAAATCCTGAACGAACCTTCTGTAGTAACCTGCTAATCCCAGAAAGTACCTGATCTCTGCAACTGAAATTGATGCTGTCCATGCCTCAACTGCTCTGATCTTCTTTAGGTCTACTGAGATCCCATCTCCGGTCACAACGTGACCCAGAAAATCAACTTGATCCAAAGAGAACTCATACTTCGAAAGCTTACCGTAAAGCTGCTCCTTCCTGAGTGTCTCCAGAACCACTCTGAGATGCTCCTCGTGCTCCTCTGGGGTCTTCGAATATACCAAGATATCATCGATGAATACCATCACAAACTTGTCCAAGTACTGGTGGAACACCTTGTCCATCAAGTTCATGAATACCGTCGGGGCATTAGTTAACCCAAACGGCATCACCATGAACTCAAACTGACCATACCGTGTCCTGAATGTGGTCTTCAAAATGTCCTCCTTCTTCACCTTCACTTGATGGTAACCTGACCTCAGATCAATCTTGGAGAATACCTTCGCTCCGCTCAACTGATCGAACAGAAATCCTCGATAGCGGGTACTTATTCTTGATCATGAGGCTGTTGAGAGCCCTGTAGTCGATACACATCCGTACCGACCCATCCTTCTTTGGCACAAAGAGTACTGGTGTACCCTATGGTAAAGAACTTGATCGGATGAAGCCTTTGTCCTGCAACTCATCCACCTGCTTCTTCAACTCCACTAGCTCATTGTTGTTCACCCTATAGACGTACTGAGATATCGGCTCCGCATCGGGCACCAAATCTATAGAGAACTCCATATCTCTTTCTGGAGGTAGTCCCGACAACTCCTCCGAAAATATATCCATGAACTCAGCTATCAATGGATATGGCACGCTATGCTCCTCTACTGAAGCTCCACAGAAGACTCCGCTGCTCTAGTCTGTCTCTCGTCTAGTGAACTCGAACTCTGGCTCTTCTGGCACTCTGAAGAGAACTCTACCACCACGATAATATATACTGGCAAGGTGCCTGCTCAACCAATCCATATCGAGTACAATACCATAATTCGGTAATGGCAATACGAGCAGACTCACATCCAGTTCTCTGCCTCCCAAAACTACTCTTCAATCCTTACAAACATCACGGACGAGGATAATACCACCCCCAGTCGTGATCTTGCAAGTCCTAGGCAATGGTTCAGAAGAAAGCTGGTGTCAAACAGCAAAAGATACAGACATAAAACTATGGGAAGCTCCCGGATCAAACAAAGTGAATGCAGAAAAGGAGTCGAGAAGAACAGAACCTGCTATCAGATCTCCAACTGCCTCTGCATCCTCGGCTGATATGGCGAATGCTCGCCCCTGCTGACCTTCTCTGGTCTGCTGTTGGTGCTAGGTAAACTTCTGTTGCTGGGTCGGTAATGGTCCCTTCTGCTGCACAGTCGGAGCCTTGGCTCCTGCTTCCTGTACTGTACGTCCCGGAGACATGGGACAGTCCCTTAACTGGTGCTTTGCTGAACCACAAAGGAGACACTTACATAGCCTCTTTCTGTACTCATTCGACACATGTCCTAGCTTCTTGTAGAAAGTGCAACTGCTGACTTGCTACTGTCTAGGCGACTGCTGTATCTACTTCTGCTGAAAAGGTGTACGACCCTGACTTTGGAACTACTGCTGCTGGAACGGCTTCTGCTGATGCTGCTACTGATAATGAGGCCTCTTGGACTGGCCTCAAATGCCGCTGGCTCTATATGAATCACGACCTCTCTTCATTTTTAGTTCGAGGTCGTCCTCAGCTGCCATAGCTCCCGTCAAAATTGCCTCAAAAGTAGCATTTCTGTTGCTCTTGGTCAAGGACTTGACTTCCTTAATCAAGCCCTTTCTGAACCTCCTAGCCTTCGCTGTCTCGCTTAGGCCCTCCATAAATCTGCCCAGATGGCAGAACTCTCCAGCGTACTCCTCTACTATCTGGTTCCCCTAGACCAGATTCTCAAACTGCGTCTCCAACGCGCCAAGTGCTGTACGGAGAAGAACTTCTCCTTAAAGAGCTTCTTGAAAGCCTTCCAAGTCTGCCCCTGTGTACCAACCCTGGGGTCAGTCTAGTACCATGTGCGAGCAAGGTCCTGTATTTGGCTACCCGCTGCTTCTATCTGAAGCCTAGCTGGTATCTCCGCGAGACTGAAGATCTTCTCTATATGCTCGATCCAGTCGTCGGCATATAGGATACTCTCAGTACCCTTGAGGTCTCGCGGTCGCATCATCTGGAAATCCTGAATGTCCGGAGTCTTCGACTGGTACGGCGTACTCCTCTGCTATCTGGTTCCCCTGGACCAGATTCTCAAACTGCGTCTCCAACGCGCCAAGTGTTGTACGGGAAAGAACTTCTCCTTAAAGAGCTTCTTGAAAGCCTCCCAAGTCTTCCCCTGTGTACCAACCCTGGGGTCAGTCTAGTACCAAGTACGAGCACGGTCCTGTATCTGGCTTCCCGCTGCTTCTATCTGAAGCCTAGCTGTTATCTCCGCGAGACTGAAGATCTTCTCTATATGCTCGATTTAGTCGTCGGCATATAGGATGCCCTCGGTACCCTTGAGGTCTCGCGGTCGCATCTTCTGGAAATCCTGAATGTCCGGAGTCCTCGACTGGTATGGCTGTATCTGTACCTCCTGTGGTTGGGCAGTCACCTTTTCTATTGCCACCATGGCTAGCTGATAGGCATTGTCAATGCTTTACCTCATATCATCTGCCTGGCGTCGCTGAGTCTCCATAACAAACTCTAGACATCTACTCCAGGCTCTACTAGTGTCCTCTAGGCTAGCTGTGATCCTCCAAGTTACCTGTAAAATTTTATCAACAGGTCCAATCAGGACAGGAACGAATACATATCTCTCACACAGTTCATATCATGACAGGAAATATAAAGCATATTATCGAATAAAGTACATGAAAACTGTAAGAATAAACATCAAGAAAGGGATATAATTTGATAACAGAAAATATTTAGGTATAGTAATAGAGAACTGTAAGTGACTAGTGATTTGGAGTACAAGATAGACATGTGAACGTCTTGATTTATACATGATTACACTATAGAGTTTATACATGATTACACTACTTTGAAATTGTTCACATGGCTATTTCTACTCTTCCGTATCCCAATCAATACACAAAGATCTAGACAGGTTATGTTATTGTACATGAAAGTTTATACATGAAGATCATGAGATCATGAGAGTAGGGGTGAGCATTATTCGATTTTGAACCGAAAACCGAACCGAACCGAACCGAATCGAACCGAATAAGAGATTCGGTTCGGTTTTAAAAAAATTGGTTTGATTTCGGTTTTGAAAATACTAAATTTTCTTATTCGGTTTCGGTTTCGGTTTTGGGTTTCGGTTTCGGTCCAAAACCGAATAAGAAAATTTAGTTTATATATATATACATATATATATATATATATATATATTATATATATATATATAGGTATTAATTATAGGTATATACTAAATATATATAGGTATATACTATAGGTATATAATAAATATATCTAGGTATTTTTAGTTATTATATATATTAACAAAAAAAAAACCCAAAAACCGAATAAACTGAAAACCGAAACGATTTAATTCGGTTCGATTATTGACCAATTCGGTTCGGTTCGGTTTTACTTATTCGGTTTCGGTCCAATTCGGTTTTCGATTATTTGGTTCGGTTGGAACCGAATAAATCGAATACTCACCCCTACATGAGAGTACATGAGAGCACATAAGTGTACATGAATAATAAGAGTCCATGAAATACATGATATTTCTGAAAAGCACATGACATGATGTATCTGATGCACCCGAGGGGGATAACATCTCATGTAAAGATCCATATAGTACTAATCCGTGATAACATTGTATCAGCATCAAGTAAATTAGTCTATAACAAGAATATAATTTCTAGCAAGTATAAAACGGTCAGAGAATGTACTCGCCTGATATCCCAAATATCTGATGAGAATATGAGTCTGAACCGGAGTATCTGAGTCCTATTTAGAGCAACCACAGGTTACAAAGTATCCAACATGAATTTAGAGAAATTTACAATACATTCTAAATAATTCTAGGTCATTTTTGGTCAAAGTCAACCCTGGTCAACCATTCTGGTCAAACTAGGTCAACCTAAGTCAACTAGCCCATTATTCCAAGTTTAGATCAAACTTAAGTTATCTAGTCATTTCAAGTCCATCTGAGTCAATTTAGATCGAGTTTGACCCAAAGTTGACTTTTGTCAACTTGGTCAACTTACTAGCCAACTATGCCTATTGGGTCATTTATAAACTAACTAGGCTAACATCCTATACCAACAACAATATATATATATATATACATTACATTCAAAATGTATATATATATATATATATATATATATATATATATATATATATATATATATATATATATATATATATATATATATATATATATATAACACAAAAAAATATATATATATATATATATAATATATGTGTGTGTATACTGCTGTTGTGTAGGGAGGGTGCTATCGAGGGCTAAATCTAAGAACAAACTTACATATATTATATATATATATATATATATATATATATATATATATATATATATATATATATATATATTAGCATATATACATAGGAAAGAAGGAAGGGGTGTGTTTGTGTGTTGGGGCTGCTAAGTCTCAGAACTGAGATTCGATTCAAGAACCACACATAGACATATGTGTATATATCTATATATATACACAACTATATATATATACTCACCATATATATGATATATATATATATATATATATATATATATATATATATATTTTTATATATATATATATATATATATACAAGGAAACTATATAACATAGAGAGAATAAATATGATTGAAAGTAAACATTAGGTCTAAATAGAAATTGAACTTAGAATCTAGGCCAAAGCTAACTCCCAAACTCAAAAATCTGAGTTTAAATCTCAGAAATTAATTCCCAACTAAAAATCAACTCGAAAATAACCCAACCGATACTCAAACCCAACTCGATACCCAAAATCCAAAATACACAACCAGAACTCGTAAAACTTGGAAAACATGAAGGTATACACATATGTGACATGCTTGTGTACTCACAGGATTGAACCCGTGTCTGTATCGTGTCCAGTCAGTACGTATCGCACGGGCACGTACGCGCATGCACGGTATCAGCCGAATCAGTGCAGACGCGATAACTTCGCGAATACTCAACAAAATCTCGTGAAATTTCATGAGCACGTGGGCAGAGGCTTCGGCTACATGTCTATAAAATTTTACACTAAACTGTGTCATATCCATCGAGTTATGACACTCAGACTGTAGGGGCTGTACGTACGCGCGTGCACAGCCTCGTGGGCCCGTGTCGACGTCCGTAGCTCATGGCACGAGCCACGTCGTGCCACGTGGTCAAATTCTTGGGTATATTAGGTCCAGGGCTTCGTGTCTATGTTCTTAGAATGAGTCCTCGTCGCATCGTGTCCGCAAACGAAGGTCGTATCAGCGGCAATTTCTCACGCGCTAGCACGTTTCAGCCGGCCAGTGCGCGTTGGATTTCTTCGCGCATGCTCGACCAAATGCCATGAAATTTTAGAAGCACATGGGAAGAGATTGCTCCTATGTGTCCATTAAATTTCACGTGAAACTGTTTCCTGTGCGTAGAGTTATGACACTCGTACAACAGGGCATGCACGAGGCTGTGCACGGGCCTCGTGCACGCGTATCCGTGTCCGATTCCGTCACCGAAAACCAACCAAAATGAGATCCGTCTTCACAAAAGTTGTTTCTAATATACACAACAACAAATTTGTAAAAACGAAATCGAAAAATACGAACTTTCAATTCTAAACGGCATTTCGTCGAACACATGTTCCAATAAACTGACACGTGCTCGATATGCCTATCAAACGAATACGAAAACCTATCAAACTTCATGCACAGGTCCAGGATACCTATATGGATGCATCTACGAAGAAAAATTAGAATTTACAGGTGTATAGAGGGGTTTACCTATTGAGAGTCAATATCTCAATGAAACGAGCCTCTAAACATCCTGATGCCGATTTTCTCCAGTCCAAAGCCTCCGATTCCTTGCTAGCAAGTCTCCAACAGGTTTCTCTCCTCCCAAAGATTGCAACGCACTTCATTTGGATGAATTTGGATAAGAAATGAAAAAGTTGGACTTTTGGGGGAGAAGGGAGTTTCAAGGGTTTGAGAACTTGACGGCTACAAAGTTTTTCACATAAAGAAGGGGGGTTGTTGTTTGTGGCCGACCAGGGGTTAGCTAGGGTTATGTTAGAGTTTGCTATGGGCTACCATGCAATTACAATCCACATGAAGCCCATTAGCAAAGGCCAAAAAGCTTCTTGTTAAAAATAGCCTAAAAATGCATTAAAGTGTTTCCTAAATTGGACTAATGCTCTAATTTAAAATCTAATTAGCTAACTGGATTCTAATCACATGGTTAGTCTTCTAATCCAGGTTGACTAACGTTAAACCATCTGTTACTACCAAAAGCACTACTCAAAACCAAAACATCAATCAATTTAATAATAAAATAATCAAAAATTCAAAATATCATACAATGACTAAAATACCCCAAATTAGAAAAGTAGGAGTGACATTAGTGCTAATCATTCCAATAAGGCCCTAATGATTGTGTCCTAAATGTGTCTGTTTTCATATCCATTTTATTAGTTTCTCTAGCTATTACATCATCTTGTTTGTGTCCCCGGGTCCGACCCCGAGGACACAGACACACCCATAAAACTAATACAACTTCCCAGTTTTGTGTCAAGTTCAGTATCCACAGTACACGGACACTTGTATCCAGACGCAACCCTAATTTATGCTCCCGGCTGGCGGACCTCTGCTGGAGTACCTCCTCTCGAGGCCACCGGACCCCTGCACTCGAGCAGTTGTTCCACCATCAGCCACCGTCTTTTATGACCCGGTGAGCGCCTCCTCCGTCGTGCTCGTCGGAGCCCGGTCGACCACCGATCTCTACCGCATGTCCTAATTTCTTTCTACCACATTCCTCGTAGAGCTACCATGTCCAGCAAGATCTAGTCGGAGTACACGAGACCGCAGCGACCGGGATCGGCGACTACTCCTTCTTGAAGCCCAGCCAAGATCTAGCTCTCTCTTCCACCAGATCCGGCCGACTGCTTATTCATCGAACGACCACGTGGCCAGATCCGTCCGAATTACTTCGTTGATCGCTCCTCGAGCGCCAAGCTATCCTCAGGTTTTGTACCGCCCTCGAGCGCCATGCCTGTCCTCGAGCAGCGTGTCTTCCCTCGAGTACCGCACCACCGCCAGATTCGAGACTCTTGAGTCTTCTCGATGTCCACCGACCCCAGATCTAGATTCACCATCCACCAGGTCTGAGCTCCTTCGCGTCCAACCGGTCCTCCACCGCCACTCTTGAGATCTCGACCAGAACTCTAAGCCACCGCTATCCTCTGCCTTCCTAATCCGACGACCCGATCTGCCACCTGGACCGATTGGATCCCCTCCGTCGATATCCTTACGTGGTTGTCACTTCACTATTGAGTCACTGGAGCTGGCCAGCCCAGATATGTGCCTTCCTGTCATTGTGCCGTCGTAGCCGAGCACCTCATGGCCGAGCGTCGATGAGTTCTCCCCTCTCTTCTTCTTTATTTTTGGGTTCTCCAAAGAGTGAAATAGGTTTTTCTCTCTCCTCTGTGAGGAGGAGAGTGAGTATAGGTGTAGGATGACGGACCAAGTTTTATGGGCCGAGTTGAGTAACCAGTAGGTCGGGCCGACATACAAGTGGAAAAAGGAAAAAAAAAAAGAAAAAAAAATAGAAAGAAAAGAAAAGAAATGAAAGAAGTGGGTTTAGTAAATTTTGGGCCAATTTCTGGGGCCAGGTCCAGACTGAGTAAAGTGGAAATTTCAATATGGGTTCGGGCTAGATCCTAACAGTTTGGGCTGGACTTAGCCAGCAGGCTTGAGAAAAAAATGAATATGAATGAGAAAAGGAAATAAGAATTTTAGTTTGGGCCAGTATTTGGGCCTATTATTGGATTTGGGTTTTGACCTATTTGATGGGTCTATTTGGGAATTTCTTTGTGGGTCTTAGTATTAGTTCTCTAAGAATTCTAGCTAATTAATTAGAGATTATTAGAAATTGGATTAGTGACTTGGAATTAAGAGGTTTGATAATTATTTGTTGCAAAATTAGATAGAATAATAGGGATTGTAGGAATTTCCAAATAGATTTTGACCTAACATTTTCTTATTATTTTTATAGGTGGTTTAGTGCTATTCACACCATTTGGACTTGAAGCAAGTACACTCCTTACTTATATTTCTCAATACATTATAAATGTAATAATTTTCTGTCATGACATATTTTATATTGTGATACGATTTGACATATGATTGTGCTTCTTGATCATGATTGTATTCCTTGATTGTGATTCATGTTTACTGTTCAAAGTCGTGATGGTGACTTGTTTATCGTATTTTGACCATGACTTATCGTATATTAATGACTACTTATTGTTATTGATTGATTCGTGTCTCGGAGAGAGAAAATGCCAAGTAGGTATGTGGTCACACCCAACTAATATCATATATATCGTAAATAGTACACATACACCTCGCATATGTCGTGCCATAGTTTTATATTGTTAGTAGCCATCTTCGGATGTGCCGTATTACCCCAGCCAACCACATATTAAACACGGTATTTCAATTGGACATGGTTTTAGTCGTATTTCTTTTAATCATGGTTATTCTCATAGTTGTTCATGGTGCAGGTTGCATCGCATGGCATTGTTCTGTGTCACATGTTCTGGTTTATTTATTTCTTGTATTTATTTTATTGCTTTATTTTGTATCGTGCGACATTTGTTTGGAGGGTTGTACTTTGATCCTTTCCTGACTGAATAGTTGACATATTAGGCCAGGGCTTAAGGACATAACTTAGATTGGATGACGACTTGAGGAAGGTTCTGGAAGACTCTAAGAAGATTAGGACATATTACTTTTGATGTATCAGATGGTTTGGATAAAGTAGTTTGGATAAAGTTATATGTACTAGATGTTTGAGTTATTTCTTTTAGGATATGGATTACCGAATTTGTTACCGGGGATGGAACATATAGATGTACTCAAAAGTGATAGTGGATGCTGTGATCGTGTGTTGGCTTGGTTTTGTTCCTTTTTAAGTTCTACAATTGAGAAAAAGATTGATTTTGAGATAATTGGTGACTATCGAGGTCAAGACAGCTAACTACTACCGATACCATGGCGTAGGTTGAACGCGCTCACAACCTATACCGGAACATGCAGGCGCGGGGCATGACAGAATAATATCCGGATGCGATGCGCTTGATACTGCAGAGGAGCAATGGCCCACCAGGTTTTGACAGCGGAGACGGCACAGCAGATATGTGGCTAGAGGAACCCGAACTGGTAGGGAGACAGTTCTAGGAGGTGGCAGCGCTGGTGACTCAAGGCACGATGACGGGAACTGGACGCTCGGTGTACGAAATCAGGGTCGTCGAAAAAGGTGGACGAGTGGTGGTGATGGAGCCGGTCAACTGGTGGTTAGGTACTGCGAATAGTGGTCGGAATGGTCGGTGATGGAGGCCTGGTGGAGGAGCATCTAGCCGACGGTCGACGTTTAGGTTAGACTAGGGTTAAGGTTAGAGTTTAGAAAATTTAGTGTAATTGGGTGGTCTAACAGACACGTGTCATGCGTAACACATGGGTGTACCTGTCAGTGTCCTGGATTGTCGGACACGAAGATGGGGAAAACAATTTGTACATGTATAGGGATTCAGAATATTGAAAAGACACCCAAGGTCAGACCCGAGGCCGGCACGGTTGACACGAAAAAATAGACACAAACATGGTGAACGGACATATTTCAATGGATGGAAATTGTTTGGGTTTTTGTGAAAAATAAAGAAAAGGCTCTCCCTTAAATAGGTGGAGGCGTCCTAGGTGGATAAGGATTATGATTCTACAAACCGTTTAGACAAATCTCACCTTTAATTTAAATTAGTTTAAAAACTAATTTAATAAAATCTAAATCCCAATTTAAATCACAGAGAATATTTTAAAAATAACAATCAAATTAAATTAAAGAACATTTTCATAAATCTAAAATAGTTTAAATAAAATTTCTAAAAAAATAATATTTACGTAGTATACATGAATATATCTTCATGTATATTTATCCCATGAAAAATATTTTAATATAGATAAACACTATTTTTCCAATATACACATATACATGTATAGCAAAGTAATATATATATATATATATATATATATATATAAAAAAAAAAGAAAAAAAAGAAAAAAAAAAAATATATATATATATATATTTATATAAATATATATATATATATATATATATATATATATATATATTGCCTTCTATATTTGTTTCAAACAAAGTATTTACTTCCTATATTTATTAAAAAGCTGTAATAAAATTTTATACATACAAATAAACAAATACTTTGTATATACTTATTTGTACTCAATGTATGAGTACCATAAAAAAAATAAAAAATCTATATTAAAATTTTAGGGGTTTCCAGTTGGCGCACTTGTAAGAATTATATAGCTTGCTTAATGTTAGAAGGGATAGATTATTAATTGTACTACTAAAGAGGTTTGTTATATAGTATAGAGTTTAAGGATTGATAGAGTTTAAAGATTGATTGTGAACAGTTCCTTCTGTTAGTAGCCGAGGGACATGGATAGTCATACTGCGTGGTCCAACCCTTATCCTTGTTTGGATTTAGGTTTGTGTCATTATGATATGATAGCCTATGAACCAAAGTTACTACACTGAGGTTCTTTAGCCCAATGACATCCATAGGATGTATTTTATCTTGGTGCGATATGGTAACTCTTGTCCTTGTTTGATGTAGTGGTGTCATATTACCTCGATGATATGATATATGCCTATGATTATGACCCTGGTTGTAGTTTTGGGATGGACCAAACCACTATCCTTTCATTTTATAATTTACGAGTGTTTTTCTCATCTCGTTATGGGATTAGGTATGTTTGCTAGAATTATCTATTATTGGTTGTTGTTATAATATGGTGTGTTTAATTTTGCAGACAAAATTTTCTAAGGTGAGTAGGTTTTAAGCCCCCTAAATTTTTTAAGGATTATTCATGATTGATTATTATTATTAATTAATAGAATAAATTAATAGGATAAATTCCAACGTTCTTTTATAACCATTAGATACCATTTTCCTTAGCTTTGATGTTAGAAGCACAATATTAGCCATTTTATCCAAACAAACTTAACATGCATGACCTAAAAAAACATAGTTACACTAATAACATTCATGTCCCACTCAAACACATATTCTTGTGCTTCATTTTTATTGCATAATATTCAGGCCCAAAACCCAATTTCTAGCCCCTACCGTGCACCCGATGATCATTCATACTGAAATTGGAGACACAAGTTCAACTCGATTATTCCAACCCAATGCATGGTCATGACCTACACTAAGCCTACAAGACACATGACAGTTGTGTTCGACTTAATTGAATCTTCATGTGCTACCTATAGACAAAAGTCATAAAAGACCCATTTTCTAGTCCTCGGGACCCAACTATCCCAAACTAACCCACACCAACTTGAACCCAACCCAACTAGATGTGGTAGAGACTAACCTAGGTTAACTAAGCTTTGCTTGACCAACATGTCACTCCCGTTTCCCGTTATACGTATTTTTATTATGCGTGTATGGATTTATGACATTTGTCAGGTGGATCGTAGTTAGACTTGTCTTACTTTGCCTAGTCTTGGTTTAACTTGACTTGGTTTATTTTGGTTTGGTTCAACATCTTGGCTTGGTTGATTTGAGATGGAGCTGTAGAAGTTAACCCAACTACACTCTCTCTCCTCCATAACTTTTATTTACTTTTTCATCTTCTTTATTTACTTCTTCTACCTACACCCAAGCCCTAGGCAAGTACAACTTGCTTTATGATGGAGCTGTAGAAGTCACTGGACAAGTAGAGCCCAGAACGGTATGAGCCTTCTCCATTTGGGGAGCTTCTGTGGCAGAGTCATGCGCCCATGTGATAGAGTCCTCCAGTTGCATATCTGCTATAATACTAGCAGGATATGCACAGCGAGCCTTCGGAAGCCAAGTCTTGCGAGACTTGTTCGGCTTTGCTGATTTTGAGGAAGTAGAGCCATCCCTCGAGAGCATCTCTTCGAATGCCTGCTGATCGAACTTTACGATCTGCCTCTTCTGAGTACTCCCCATTTTGTCGGTATCAGATTGCGTTACCAACTTCTCGTTAGAGGAAAAGGTAGTCCCCAGCAGAGTCGCCATTTTTGTGGACACATATAAAGAAGAAGAAGAAAATGCTGTCTTTTTTTTATTGGCACAAGGCACCACAAATTGAGTATGCCTGAGAGATCCTGCGCTGAGGATCCCCGAGTACAAAAAAAGAATTCTGGAGAATGGGATGATGGAGATCTAACGACAGTCGCTCCTTTACTCCGTTGACACTCCGTTTACAAAAGTGGAAGAAAACCTAAGAAAATTGCTAACTCTCTGCTCACTGGCAAGAAGTACAGCAATTTGGCTCTTAAAAATGCTCTCTGTTCTGTCTTTTGAAGAGGGATGAGGCCCCCCTTTTATAGTCATTCTTGGGCTGGAATGATGTTATGTGTCCACATGAGGAAACACACTAGTTTTTATGTGGGCACATAGTCCTGCTTTGGGCGCATAGGATGTAGGCGCATACAGGCTGCGAGATCGTGGGTTGGTCGTGGCGTTGACGTGGCCACATGCTTCGGTACACGACTGCTTGTGGAGATTGACATGGTCGTACGCTTCGGTGCACATTTTGATCATGGCTTTGACTAAGTCAGGCTTGGGCGCATAGCCATGCCTCAGGCTATGCGCCCTCCTTTCGGGGGAGCTAGTCTTGGTCGCATGAAACTTCACTGGCTGGGCGCATGAAACTTCACTGCTGGGCGCATGGAGCTTCATTAACTGGGCGCATGGAACTTCACCGACTGGGTTCATGGAGCTCCACTGACTGGGAGCATGGAGCTTCACTGATTTGGCCGCATGGAGCTTTACTGGCTTGGGCGCATGGGGCTTCATTTGCTAAAAAAATTTCATGCTTCTACAAGACCCCCTTCAATGTTTTTGATACTTGAACAAGTTCGAAATACTTTGAAAGAAGCATGGATCATCTTTTCGTGATGCAATGGGCGCATAGCATCGCTCTCTCCTTTGGGCGCATAGTATTTGGCCAGTCTATCAGAGAGATACGACTGTTGCAATTTTCTTCGAAATCCGAACTGACAGATTCATCGGAGCAGAATTTGAAGCGATCCATCCTTCGTACGTCGTCTACGTCAGCAAGTGACAGTCGTGTAGTGTACAGGAAGTTGATTCTTCACGTGGGCGCTTACGCCATTGTGGGCGCATACAACGTAGTGGGCGCATACAGCAAGTGGGCGCATAGGAAGTGGCCCGTGGCTATAAATAGGCCGTTAAGGAGAGAGAAAGTTCATTATTCCCTTCTCTTTGAATTATTCAGAAAACTCTTTGTCTTCTTTCTTTGAGAACCATGTCTCCCAAGGTCGCCAAGAGATCCGCGAAGGGCAAAGGGGCTGCGCCGAGTGACTCTCCTCCTGTGGCAGCGTCCACGGTAGTCCAGGACCCGATTCTTGGTGGGAATGCTTCAAAAACAAAGTCTCGAGCGGTAATTTGTGACGCTCGAACTTTTCTTCTGTCCGGGCGCTTGTGCCTAAGGCAACATACTTCTGTGAGCATCATTATGCACCCACAGAAGTCATGTGCCACCAGTGGGATGTTATGTGCCCGCGTACTGTCCGAGAGTTATACGTCCACATGTCTTATTTTGGGCGCATATCCCTTTGACGCATAGCCCTTTGGGCGCATAGGAGTCTTCAGGACTTAGTTTTTTCTGCAGCTTCCTGAGTCTGACTTTCTTTCTACCATTGTAGTAATCAAGTTTGTCCCAGAATTTGACGGAATCCCTTTCGGCTCCGCTTATCAGGACCTTGATACCAGTCCCATAACAGATATGATCAGCGCGGTTTAGGCCAAGATTAGTCAAAATCAGCCCATGAAGCGGACCTTCGCTATACTTGAACAGGATAAGACTTTCTTGCGATAGATGATTAATGATGAGAAGTTCGTACGTGAAGGGGCACGTCGCTTCAAGAAATCGTACTTTCTGTTTGGTGATATTGTAGGGTTTGAAAATGGCGAGACCATATGTTTGAGAAACCCCATGGGGATCAGTCTGGAAAATCAGAGGATGTGGCTGCCGTCGATAGAGCGCCAGTATCCTTTGTCTGCTTTTACTGCCTTAGCTGTGCGGCGACGGATAAAGTGGAAGCTAACTCCTGAGCTTCCCGAAATCAGCCTTGGGAGAATTCAGTTCGACTCAGGCGATCGAAGGAAGGACACTTTCAAATGTGTCCGGGGCTCTGCATCTTACTCTACGAGGGGACTGCAACCTGGTGACGTAGTGAATGTCATTCCTACTAACCTCCATACTTATGCCGCTGACACGCTTTGCCATTTGTTGATGACGGGGGTAGTGTCATATCCCGCAGGAAAGATGCGGATGGAAGGCTGGTGGTACCCGTCTTCATTCTGAAGCAATCTCACTAGCTGGATTCTTTCCACGTATGAAGCCACCCTGAAGACAGCTGGCCATTACTATGCTACTCAATATGGTGTAAGGGTCAACTGGCCAATGTTTGTCTCTTTGACGGAATTATATAACCTTCATACTTGTACCTTCTTTACTCCTGCTAGGAAGATGGGATTGGCTCTCCATGAAATACAGGAAGTGTCGAAGCTTTCCTGGGGTACGGAGCCCTATGAAGAGTACGTGCCTTATGATGAAGAAATCCGGGACCTGGAGAGTGAAAACTCCAGAATGATTGATGTATACAAGGAATTGCTTTGTCATCTTCTTATCCGTCATAGGATTAATAAGAAAGGGAGGACCGAGTGGGCTAATCCCCACACGAGAGCTTGGATGGGCTATGTCTTCGTTCAAGGAGAAGGGGAAGATCTGGCCTCCTTTTCGATCTTAAAACCTATGACTAAGTCCGATATAGAGGCCCGGATGGTGGACTATGAGACAACGGATACTGAAGACAGCGATGATCCTGGGCCTCCGATTGGCCACTACTTCTGTCAAGTCGAATATCCGTTGTCGAAGAAAGTTATGTTGGCAGCTTTCTTAATGATCTGGCTTCATGACTGCGTAGTCCCTGGAGGTTCAGGGTCCATTGAGAGAATAAGCCGGGTTATAATAATTCTGGTAGTGAAGCTAGCGTTCGGAAACCGTCTTGCGTTGCTTCCCGTGATGGTCTGTGCCACTGGATGAGGTCTGCGGGACTTTGTCAGGGATGCGGTGACTCCCGATGGCAGGCCCTACTTCGTTCGGACTGAGGTTCCGTATCATTTCCTGATGAGGTGGCTGCTACTGTATTGTCCTTCCCTAATGAATGCTGGGACGGTGGCAGTCTCTGTTGCAGAGGATGCCTTTCTTCGTAGATTTCGTGATACAGATTGGGCCGTCACTGTTGTACCTACTTCTAGAAGGTCTTTAGGCTTTTTACAGAACTATGAGTTCTTTAGAGTATCCCCTCCATCCGGCAGCGGTACTGCGGAAGCTATCTTAGTGGATGAAGGAGTTCATGCCACTAATTTGACTGCTGGGGCATTTTATTGGCTTTATTCTATTAGACCATCGCATCTGGTGCTCCGAAACAGGAATCATGCTATTTGGAGCCGTATTTGCCGAGCCGTTTCGTGCGACAGTTCGGCTATAGCCAGCTCCTTCTGGGAAATGCTAGCCCGCATTTGTAGTCGATAGGCAGCTTGATTGACGGGGCACGTGCTTGGATATACTACAATACCGGGTGTACGGGGGCGATCTTTGCCCTGCCCCTGGATAAGCCTGAGACCAATTTGTGCTACGTCGTCGCCAAATTTTACGTTCAGATTAATACTTTTCATCCTCAGTATGATCGTGAACATAGCTTGATATTGGGGAGTCGGTTTGACCCCTTCCTACGAAAAAGGTGCCAAAAGGCCGTAAGAAGAAAGGTAATATTCCTACCGCAGAACCAGCCATAGTACTGCCGTCAGAAGCTATCTTTAGGGAGCCAACAGTGTCTCCGAAGGAGGACACGAAAGACGATGATTCTTCTCCTCTCAATCCTCCTCAGAAAAGGAAAGCTTCAACTAAATTGGCTCAAGAGCCAACTTTAAAGTGAAAGAAGAAAACTGTTGCCCTGAGGAGAGCCAAGGAAGTGGGTGCTGGCTCACCTCCCTTGAGGAGGTCCTCCCGGCAAACTGAAAGAGGAGGAACGGCGTCACGGGCCGTTATTATCCGGGAGGTAGATCCCTTCCTAGACTCAATAGCCATTCTAGTCAAGCATTTAGTAGCTTTCTCACCCTTGCGTTTGTCCTTTACACAGGACCCCAAAGTTACAGCTGAGGTAGGTGCCTCCTCCTATGAGGAGGTGGAGGTGGCAACAATGTCCCCTGCTCATCATCGACTGTTGGATGAGGGCGGGTCTTCTTTGGCCGTAAGACCAGAGCGACGGGGTGAGCAGGGCGAAGGCCCAGACCCTAATGGTGGTCAGAAGATCAATTTCTCCTACAATATATCTGTGGGAGATATGTCTGCAATAGAACTGCAATAAAAGAGCTGGACGAGAACCAAGTCCAATCAGCTCATCCTCTTACGGGTATGTTGCCTTTGTGCCTCTCTTCGGATGAGATCTTTAGACTTTAATTTTGCGTGCTCCTCGTGAGGCTGACCATGTCTGTGTGTTCCCTTGTAGACAAGGAGAAAGAATACCTTATGGAGATAGTCCCCGCCTTTGGGAGAGGGACAGAAGTTGTTCCCGGCTCCTCCAAATCTGCTATTGTAGAGGGAGCCGTTAGTGAGCCGGTATTGGCTTCAGAAAGAGAGGTCGAACAGCCTGCTGTGGGGGCTGTTGCTGAATCCGCTCCTGTTTCGGCTGAGCTTGTGAAAGAAATCAGGCCCGATGCTGCTCGGGGCCTTAACATTATTCCCCTTGAACAGTCCAGGCTTGCTCTTGGTTTCCTTGAAACCAAGGTTGACGGCCCAGCCCAAGTTGGAGTTGAGCAAGCCGAAGGTACGAAATTACAACCTTTTCGTATTTTTCTAAGCCTTTTTGTGTTTACTGATGTATATTATTTTCTCTATCAGGTTTGGCTTCTTGTCAGGCGTTCCTTCCAAAGTGGAAGAAACTTTCCAAGCCTCTTCTCCGACGACCTCCACCGAGGATGAAGATATGGCCCAGGAAGTTGTCAAAGCTTTCTACTCCGTATTGAAAGTAAAGCTTCCTGGGGTCCTGAATCGGAATGTCGCCTTCAGCCCTGTAAAGGCTGTTGTAGAGTGCCAAGTGGCGGCCCTCGAGAGCATAGCTGGCTATGAAGAGCGGACCAACACTCTGAGGAAGGTCCTGAATGACCTGGAGGGTCAGGTGGTCAGGTTCCGAGACATCAAACAACAGAATCTGACGTCAATTTTCTATGCAGAGGACGATGCTTTGATGACAGCTCTTGCGGAGGAGAAGGCTACCTTTCAAGCAAGGAAGGATGCCTTCGTCTAGGAGATTGGCGAGCTGGCTGACTAGTATGGCCAGTTCAATGCTGCGAGTGAGGCCCGTGCTGCCTCGAAGAACAGGCTGGCTGCGCAAATCACTGAGAAGCACAATCATATTATACAGATCAGGAACGAGATTGCCCAGCTGGAAGCCGACTTGAGGGCAGTGACATCTGAACAGGAGAATTATTTGTCCCAGGCTGCCATGACTGTCACTACTTCTGCTCGTTTAGAAGAACAGCTGGCAAAGTTGGAGGGAGAGCATCAGAGTCTGATCCTCTTTGAAGATGAAGCTGCTTGTCAGAAAGAGGCATGGCGCCGAGCTGCTGTAAAGTCTGAGGCCGAGATTGTAGCTCTGAGGGACAGCATCAATCGCCTGTGTATCCCGTAGATTTTGTAACTTATTTTTTGGCTGGCATGGCTCTTGTACCTTTTTTCCGTCTTTTGATAGACGTTTAAGTAAAAAATAAATAATCTTTTCAGAAATTAATGTAGTTTTGTGAAATATCGATGCTAGAGGTAATGTGGACGTAGCAAGGATATTTTTGGTGGGTATTCCGCTAGGGAATTTTTTTTTGATGTGGACCTATTATCCGTTTTATATTAGAATGATTCAAATATAGATAATAAGTTGAACGAAGCTGCTAGTAGAGGAAATATGGACGTAATAGTAGAGGATGTTCTATATCTGACCAGAGGTAATATGGACGTGGAAAGATATATAGCATTAGAGAGGAGTGAATAATTCAGAGGTAATAGGGATGTGATTATCCTTGATGATTGCTTTGATCAGAGGTTATGTGGACGTGGCAAAACTTTAATCGTTCCACTGGGGAAATAATTATCAAAAAACAATTTAGAGGTAATAGGGACGTGACTTATTTTTGTCAAACCGAGTTTGGACAAGAGTCAAAAAACGGGAATGATTCCACTGGGGAAATATTTAGAGGACCTATTATCTAGGGCGTATTCAAGACTCTTGAAATACGGATAATAGTTAGATAGTTTTTTTCGAATCATATAAATATCGTATTTATATTTACATGACTGAGCATATGTGAACATTATGTAAAAGAGGTTACACATAGTATTTTTTCGGAAATTTGCCATTGATGGGCATCATGAGCAAGTCACCATCGGGCTTGGTCAGCCGGTACGTACCGTTAGAATACGCTGATTCTATGACGAAAGGACCTTCCCATTTAGGCTAGAATTTCTCTTTTATTTTGTGTGTCATGACCATCGGTCTTCTCACTGCTAAGACCAGAACGTCGACTTGGAAGATTCTTACCTTCACTTTTTTGTTGAAAGCTCTAGAAAGGCATGCTTGGTATAGCTCAATGCGCTGTTGGGCTAACAAGCATTTTTCGTCTAGCACTTCGAGCTCCTGGAGTCGCAGATGATAGTTTTCTTTAGTAGTCAGCTCGCTGGCTAGGGCTACTCGAAGAGAAGGAATCTAGATTTCTAGGAAAAGAACTGCTTCGCTCCCATAAACCAGAGAGGATGGCGTACTGCCTGTTGGAGTCCGGACCGTTGTACGATAGGCCCATAGACATTCACCAAGCTTCTCGTTCCAATCGTGCTTGTTTGAAGACACGAACTTCTTGAGAAGTTTTATGATGGTTTTGTCGAAGGCTTCTGCTAGCCCGTTAGCCGCTAGATTGTAGGCAGTAGAGGCTACGTTTTGGATCTGATTCTTATCGTCGAACCGATAGAATGCATGGCTTACGAACTATGGACCATTATTATGGATAATACTATGAGGCAGGCCGAAGCGGTAGATGACGTGATGTTTGATGAAACTGGTCATGTTTGACGTCTTCACTTCGGTGAGCGGTATAGCTTTCCGCTATTTGCAGAAGTAATCGGTTGTGGCTAGGATAAACCGATGTCCTTTGGAGGATGGCGGGCTGATTGGTCCTATGACGTCCATGCCCCAGGATTCAAACGGCCAAGATGCTGCCGTCGGGTGTAGGAACTCAAAGGTTGATGAATGAAATCGGCGTAGAACTGATAAGCTCTATAATTCTTTGCACATTCAATAACATCTGCTATCATTGTGGGCCAATAATAACCTATTCGTTTGAGGCGATCTTGTAATTTGGGGCCCGGTTGATGTGCACCGCAAACTCCATCGTGAGCCTTCCGGTGTGCATGTTTGGCTTCTTTGTCTGATAAGCATCGTAACAGTAGCCCGTCGTAAGAGCGTCGGTACAGCATCTTGGTAGCTGACTCGTAATAAAATCTGAGGGATCGCTTTTGGATGGATACTGCTTCCTTCGGGTCCTCGGGGAGGATTCCATAGACAACGTAGTCTATGAAGGGAAATCTCCAGTCTTTGACATCGACGTTTGTTTTTGCTACGTAACTGTGATGAATATGTAAGACATTTTTTAAATAGAATAGTTCTCAACCCGACACTGTGATCTACTGCTGAGTATTGGTTGGAACAGTAAAGGAAACAGCAAGACCGGCTAGAGCATGTGCTTCTATATTCTGTAGTCGAGGCACATGCTCGATGAAGAACCCAGTGAAAGTAGACGCCAGTTCGATTGTTACTCTGTGGTAGGGGATGAGATCTTCATGACGAACTTTATAATCCCCTCGGACCTGACTAACTATTAGCTTGGAATCGCCGTAAGATTCTAGATAGTCAACTCCTAGTTGCTTTGCCAGTTGTAGATCGATTAATAAAGCATTATTTTTGGCCACGTTGTTGGTGCATGGTTCCACGAGAGAATATGTAAGGTGTATAACCAGATGATCAGGTGACACGAGCACGACACCTACTCCAGCCACGATATTTCCTTTGGGCCCAGTTCTTGATGCGCCGTCAAAGAATATTCGCCAAATGGGGATTTCTTCAGTTACAGTGTTAGACTCCACTACTTCGTTGGGGATTTCATCGTAGAGTTTGGACGACTCTGGCACTGGATGAGCTACTAGGAAATCAGCTAATGCTTGGCCTTTTACTGCCTTCTGAGGAACGAAGATAATATCGTATGGAGTCAACAACATCGCCCATGTAGCTAAACGGGAATTGAGAGAGCCTGGTTTAGTCATGAGTATTCTGAGAGGGTTGACTTTAGATATAATGTGGATAGTCTGCCCAGACACATAGTGGCGTGTCTTCTGGATGACAAATACTAGTACAAGACATTCCTTCTCCACTGGTGTGTATCTGTGCTCGGCACCCACCATTGTGCGGCTGAGGTAGTAGATTGCTTGTTTTTGGTCGTCTTCATTCATCTGAGCTAATAGGGCACCAAGGAAATGGTCCATAGCACGGACGTATAGTAAGAAGGGCTTCCCCATTATTGGAGCTACCAATACTGGAGGGCTTATAAGATACGCCTTGATGTCGTCGAATACGCGTTGACATTGTTCAGTCCAGACGAATGATATGCCTTACTTCATGAGCTGGGTGAACGGTTGACACCTTCTAGAGAGGTTTGAAATGAATCGTCTGATGTAGGCTAGCCTTCCTTGTAGTCCACATAGCTCTTTGAGGTTTCTTGGAGGATGCATGTCGAGGATAGCCTTCACTTTCTCCGGGTCCAGATGTATACCCTTTGAAGTGATGACAAAACCAAGGAACTTGCCGCTGGAGACTCCCAGAAAAAACTTGGTTGGATTCATCTTGAGTTGGTGTGCGCGTATTAGTTCGAACACCGTTATCAAGTCTTGGAGGTGGTTTCCCTTGAGACAACTTTTGACTGCGATATCATCTACGTAGCACTCCACAGTTTTGCACAAATGATCGTGAAAAATTGTGTTCATGGCTCGCTGGTATGTCGCCCCTGCATTCTTCAATCCAAAGGGCATCACCGTATAGCAGTATAGCCCCAACGGTGTTCAAAAATATGTGTGATTCTCGTCGTCGAGGAACATCTTGATTTAGTTGTAGCCTGAGAACCCATCCAGGAAGGACATCCACTCAAAGCCGCAAGTATTGTCGATCATTACGTCAGTGATCGGTAGAGGGAACTCATCTTTCGGACATGTAGAGTTCAAATCACGGTAGTCGATACAGACTCGAACTCTACCGTTCTTTTTTATGACTGGGACGATGTTGGCAACCCAGTTTGGGTGCTGTTCCTCGCGAATGAATCCAATGGCAATGAGCTTCTTGACTTCATTCTCGATGGCTTCCATGACGTCTGGTCGGAATTGTCATTATTGCTGCTTTCACTGGCTTAGCTTTAGACGAAATGTTCAGGCGGTGCATGACGACTTTAGGGTCCAAGCCTGATATGTCTTCATAGCTCCATACGAAGACGTCGATGTATTCTCTTATAAGCTGTATAAGAGATTGGCGTTCATCGCAGATAGGCTTTTGCTGATGAAGATTGGTTTAAAAGATGCTTCATCTCCTAAATTGACTTGGATGACTTCGTCTCGGGTAGGTGGTTCTCGTTGTTCGAAGCGCAGCTCCCACCTGGTGTCCATCTTTTGAGCCCATTGTTCGAGCTTGATTGATTGGACATCGTCTGTAATTTAGTCGGCAGAAACCATGTTGTCGGACAGAGTTGCTTTGAACATGTCGTCGATGTTGGAGTCTGAGTCCCAGAGGAAGGAATCAGAAGAATGAGAACAGTAATCTGCTTCATCCTCTGATCGTTCGGGAGTTGTTAGAGGAGTGACATAGCTCAAACCAATACCGCTTCTTTGATAGTAGTTCTTGGGTTTGTCGGAAGGAGCAAAGTGTCGTATTGGCAACCGTCGTCCTCGGCCGTAATTTAGCCCTTTGTCGCTTTTGTTGTCATATCTCATGTTTTGGATGATATTCTTAGCCTGCCAACTATACCGAAAAAGTTGTATTTTCCTAAAGTCATAGTCAGCTTCTGTGCTGTGCTTGGAAGAAGTAGAGTCTGGAACGAACTTTCTCTCGCCAATTATACGACCGAAGATGATTAGTTCTTCATCCTTCTTTCTGGCTGGAACGATGAAGTAGAGGATATCTTCATGGTAGACTTTTTCCTGCAGGTGAGGTGTTGTGACCGGCATACAGAGGTATGGTCCTATGCCGTTCTCTAGAACGTATATCGTATCTATATAGTGGTTTACAGATTGATAGACATCGAAGTAATTCAAAGATAAACTTTTACTAAGGAAATATGTAAGTTCTTCTTTAGGGATAACATCATCCGCTGAAGGTACATTATTATGAGTATTGATATACTCATTGAGAGGATCATCATCTGGAAGAGGAGCCACAGTCTTGGCCGAGTTCACCACGTAGAGTAGTTCTTCAGGATTGGGAGGACGTGCATCAGTAGGTTACTCCTAGGGTGTCTTGCTGAGAGTGATGGTCAATGGTTTGACCTTGTCGGGGTTCTTCTTTTTTACCCAGATTGTGAGAGGCTTCGTAGTACTTTTTAGAGTAGTACGTCCTTTGACTCGGATAATCAGGGGACCATCATTGGAGGAAGGACTTGCTTTAGCTTCATTGTCAGCTTCGTTGTCATCATCTTTGGGGGGCTGAGATTGGTAAAGTACTAAATCCCTATAGTAAGCTTCGATACCTTTAAAAGGATCGACATCGACCAACTCTGTCTTTACGACACTGTCACTGTTGACGCACTTGAAGTACTGGTGAAATGTGGAAGGAACAATCATGTTCTCATGTATCCATGGACGTCCCAGCAAGACGTTATAGGGTACATTGGCATCGATCATATAGCAGGAAACCTCCGTTAGGAGATTATCGATCTGGCATTTGAGACGGATCTTGCCCAGCAGATGGCTTTGATCAGCATTGAAAGCCATGATAGTTGTGTTGGTTGCAGATAGCTTGTGTTGAGGGATTCCCAGAACTTGAAGCAAACTTTTAGGAATGATGCTGAAGGAGGATCCTGGATCGATGTGCATGCGGTCCACCTTGATCGCCTCGATATACCCTATATAGTACATGGGTCTATCATGACGATTATTTTTGAGTAGCATGTCTTCCTATGAGAAGGTGATGTTGGGCACCACTTCCATAGTACTGTGACAGTGGGGACAGAAGACAGGATCTTCAGCGGGGGCTTTGACTTCAGCGAGGTAAGAGTCGGCATGTAGTAATGCCTCATTTAAAGCCTTCCATATTTCTTTGGAGAGTCGCAATCGATCGAACAGAGACAACCTGGCAGGCGTATTGGCTAGCTAAGCCAGTATGTCAAAGTTGTAGGGCCGATCCATGTCTTCGGGAGCTGGCGTCTTCAGAGATTTGTCAAACCGTGTCTCCATCTGCTTGGATTTGTCCGTGGTTTGAGGCTTGGACGGGCCGGTTTTTAAGCTTTTGGGGGCAGCAGGAGCTTTAGGAGGTATTGCTTCTTCTGGTGTGAGATCGTACGTCCGAAGAAAAGTCTTCCCCGATCGCGTCTTGCTAGATAGAACCTCGTAGATGGAAAAGGATGTCATATGGCATGACTTAAATTTCTTGCCCCTTCTTGCTTTGGGAGGTACTACCCCCTGCGTCACTTCTTGCACAAGGTTCGGATGGACCCACATGATCTCACCACGTTCAGTCGTGAGTGGGACCAAGGTCGAGTTACGAGCTGGTGGTAGGTTGACGACTTCCATCATCGCCTTAGGGATCGGGACCACACCGTCTGGGACTTCTGTAGGAGGAAAGTCGCCAAACTGAAGAGACATCATGTTAGCAGATACGACCTTGTCTTCACCTTTGATGTTGATCACTTCGCTGTCGATAAGCTATTGTATCTTCTTTTTCAAGACGATGCAGTCCTTGGTAGAGTGATGCACGTACTGATGATAGAGACAGTACTTGGGATCATTCAGTTGGCTCGCCTCTGCAGGACATTGCTGTGGAGGCAATGTCAGCTTATTACCCTTCTTCAATGTATGAAAGATGGTAATGACATCATCTTCGTCAAAGGAGAAGGTCTTCTTAGGCTTGTCGGAGGCGCCCTGAGAATTGGAAGCTCCTTTGGATGTGTCGACCTTCAGGACTTCTTTTCCTTTACTCCCACGGACAGGGATAGTTTGAGGATGCTTGCCCTTGTCTTCGGATTTGGGTGTTTTCAACCCCAGTAGTTCCAAGTTAGGAACATCATTTTCAGCAGCATCTGCGACCCCAATGAAAGCGGGCCATGTATCATACTTATGTATACCTAGACAAACCTTCACTGTAGGTAGGAAGTTATGTCGATAAGTATCCATAAGTTCTGAGTCTGGTATGCCGAAGGGCATCTTCAGTACTAGCCGCCTGAAGCATTCGATGAAGGTGATGACAGACGCAGTCCTCCTTTGCTTGGTCTCGATGAGGGTGGACATACTAACATGCATGCCGCTCTCGTAGAACCTGTTGAAGAATAACCTCTCCAAGTCTTTGAATGAATTGATACATCCGTCAGGCAGACTGTAGAACCATTCGAAGGCTACCTCCTGCAATGTGCTAATAAACAGCTTCGACAGGAACGGATCATCTCTGGACAAGTACAGAGTTTGCGTGTTGAAGTACGTCATGTTCTGACGAGGAGAAGTCAACCCGTCAAATGAGTTCAGCATCAGCGGCTTGTAGTTAGGAGGGCAAGTAGCGTTCTTCCACTCAGGGGGATACGATTGAGATATCCCCATCTTCTGATGCTCGTCTTTGTGTGAGATGGTGTCGAGACGAGCGACCAGGAATCAATTTCATCCTGTTGATTGAGCAGGTGTTGGGAAATGGCTGTTGAATGGTTGTCAGGCGTCGTTCGCGAAGGACCACCTCCAGTATTTACAAGATTTGAAGGAGGCACAATAGAATGATACTCCTTTTGTAGTAAAGGAGGGTAATTGCTGTGAGCCGGACTAGCGTGGGCCGAGACATTTTGTTGAGGTGGAGGAACAGCCCCGGCAGCTTGACCCGCCATGATACTGGTAAGCATATCAGTGATCTTGGCGAATGCTGTTTCAAGACCCTCTAGTCATTTGCTGGTATGGTCACTGTCTTCTTCAGGTCTTTCTCCGTCCGCCATGTATGTAGATAGCATGCAAGGATGAACAGAGAAAATAGTACAACTGGTGCTGATACTGTCTGTCTCCGAGTGGATAAGTCCTTCATCTTCAGGTAGAAGAGGTAGATAGTCGTCATTGGATTCTGAGGGATCATCGTCCTCTGGAAGGCTACCCCCAGTATGTGGGTCATCCGTTTCAGGCTCTGAGAGAATACTAACCCCAGCTTGGGATTCTTCGTCGTCCATACGGAGTCTCGCCTTTGACCGAGTACCCATGTAAACTCCTTCGGATGTGACAGCATACTGTCCATCTGTTGGTAGACTTCTTCTTTTTCTTCTCGTGGAGCTGAGAAAAAAAGTTGGATTGGTAGTCCACCGTCTTTGATTGGGGATTCCGTAAGGGGGACCCCATGAAGCCATGTTGGATGAAACACACAGTGGCTTTTCGTCGTCAAAGAAGTACAGCCGTCGAAATACGAACTTTCTCTGAGGCACTTTTGTTATTTTGGAGCAACAACAGTTGATAACAATACTGGTGTACGGATGTGCACTATGAATTGTTATGTCCTCCTTCGCTTTACGCTTGTGATTTATCATGTCGTGTAAGTCAGCGGAAGGGAGTTTTCCCATACAACCCATGTTGCATGCATCGCCGAGCTTTGTATGCGGGTTCGTAAGGAGAGTAGGCGCATCCAGACTTAGTTCACGTGCAGGGGCAACCCCTACACCTAAGTTCTGTGATGTCCTTACAGACAGCCCCGTGCTATACGTGTTGGGGCCTGTCTTTTGGTTGTGGCCGCATAGGCCTTGGAGACTGGCCTAGGGTGCATGCTCCTTGACAGCATGTCTGAGCCTCCTTGATGTGGGCGCATAGTACGGATCCAGAGAGCCAAGGCGGATAGCCTAGGGCGCATGGGTTTGGATGCCCAGCCTGCTGAAGATAGAAGTGTTCTGGTTGGGGCTATGCGCCCAAACACTCCCTTGGGCGCATGGCTTTGGGCGCATGCTTGGTGGAGCAGCCATGTTTTCTTCCAGTTTTGCCTCCTTCGTTTGTGAGCCTCACCGGGTTTGGCCAGAGTATCGTACACCCCGACTTTTGGCATCGTTGTATTTTTCTTTGCCAAGTCTCGGGTGTTGAACACCCTGTTATTGGTTGTACAGGAAAGAAGTCACTTGGCTAGTAGAGCCTGGAACGGTATAAGCCTTCTCTATTTGGGAAGCTTCTGTGGCAGAGTCATGTGCCCATGTGATAGAGTCCTCCAGTTGCATATCTGCTATGACACTAGCAGGATATGCACAGCGAGCCTTCGGAAGCCAAGTCTTACGAGAATTGTTCGGCTTTGCTGATTTTGAGGGAGTAGAGCCATCCCTCGAGAGCAATTATTCGAACGCCTACTGATCGAACTTTACGATCAGCATCTTCTGAGTACTCCCCACTTTGTCGGTATCGGATTGTGTCACCACCTTCTCGTCAGAGGAAAAGGTAGTCCCCAGCAGAGTCACCATTTTTGTGGATATACACAAAAAGAAGAAGAAAATGCTGTCTTTTTTTATTGGAATAAGGCACCACAAATCGAGTACGCCTGAGAGATCCTGCGCTGAGGATCCCTGAGTACAAAAAAGAATTCTGGGAAATGGGACGATGGAGATCGAGCGGCAGTTGCTCCTTTACTCCGTTAACACTTCGATTACAAAAATGGAAGAAAACCTAAGAAAATTGCTAACTCTCGGCTCACTGGCAAGAAGTGCAGCAATTTGGCTCTTGAAAATGCTCTTCGTTCTGTCTTTTGAAGAGGGATGAGGCCCCCCTTTTATAGTCATTCTTGGGCTGGAATGATGTTATGCGCCCACATGAGAAAACGTACTAGTTTCTATGTGGGCGCATAGTCCTGCTTTGGGTGCATAGGATGTAGGCACATACAGGCTGCGAGATCGTGGGTTGGTCGTGGCGTTGACGTGGTCGCATGCTTCGGTGCACGACTGCTCATGGAGACTGACGTGGCTGTGCGTTTCGGTGCACGTTTTGATCATGGATTTGACTGAGTCAGGCTTGGGCGCATAGCCATGTCTCTGGCTATATGCCCTCCTTTCGGGGGAGCTAGTCTTCGGCGCATAAAACTTCACTGGCTGGGCACATGAAATTTCATTGACTGGGCGCATGAAGCTTCATTGACTGGGCGCATGGAACTTCACTGACTGGGCACGTGGAGCTCCACTGACTGGGCGCATGGAGCTTCACTGACTTAGGCGCATAGAGCTTTACTGGCTTGGGAGCATGGGGTTTCATTTGCTGAAAAATTTTCATGCTTCTACATTTATGTTAATTACTTATCCTTTGTACTTGACCTATTTGTGACGACCCGACTCGATAACTTGTTGAGCATAGCATGACTTGCCAGTATTGATGTTGACATGAACACGACATAAAAATCTTGATAGTGGCCCGTCGAGGCGCACTCCTGACAAGTAATCTTGACAAGTAACAAGTAACCTGGCATGACGTGATAATCTTGAAAGCTGTTGCGACAGCTACCCTGACTTGCTAAGTAACTCCTGTCTTGACATCGTGGTTGATTTTCTTGATTGTGCCTATATAAGCTACATGTCTCGTCTTGCATCATGTCTAGGACATGAATTCCTGATTTTCTATGGTCAAGGATTTATACTGAATCTGACTAAGTTAATGACTAGATTGATCAAGTAGTTCATATAGAGAGATGTTTTCAATTACAGGCGATCCCGTTATCCCGGCCACACCTAAGGGACTTGTAGCCTGCCGTCGAGTAGGGCACATTTCCAGCCCACTGTCATGTGGGGCACTTCATGAAACAAGTTCTAAGCACATTGTCATGTGTTGCACTCCAAGCCACCTAATAATTCTTGATAACTCTTAAATGAAGCTCGCCTGGATAACCTGGATAACTGCAGGGCTTGTGACTATGGAAACATCTCATTGTATCTTGCTAGTAACTAGGCTTGTGACAACCCTAGTTAGTTAAAGTATCAAGACGTACTCTTTGCTTGGCCGTGAATGGTGGATGTAGTCCAGTCTAGTCTTGTCTAAATCGATGCCAGTCTATGATTACTTTAGCACATGCTTGCTTATGCTTTACTCTTATCGATAATTGGTTGGAGACTAAGCTTTATTCAGGTACCTGAAGGGTTACAACCCCGGTCCTTGTTTGGTTTACGGGTTGTAACTTGGCTACCGGAATAGTCCCTTAGTTGTTTTATCGTTTATCACCTTGTTTTCTCTAACTCATGTCTTTTATTACCATTTATGTTCCCATGTGCTAATATGCTGGTTTTAGTTCTTAAGTGAGGCCTCCCTTGTGGCACTCGCTCTTTCTGGGGTCTGACCCAGCTAGTTTTGTATGGCCAAATTTTGGAGTAGGACTCGAGGATCCTCCAACCTTGCAACCTGATGGTGACCACTAGGCGCAACCTTGGCAACGAGTGGGTTCTTATTTTGCTCTCCCACTCTCTTGTAAAAATATTCTTTTGAGATGTTTAGCGGCCGAGCAAGTGTTAGCTCGTTTGCAACTTTAATTACTGTCTGCCTATGGGCTGTAACATAATTGACAAATCCTAGGGTTGATCATGTATGACTGAAACTCTTGCTAGTCTTCACATTTTGTATGACTAGCTTCATGATCATCTGAATATGTAATGTTTGGAACGCCTTACTTTGTATGTCTGATGATCTAACATCTTGTAACATTTACTTACTTGCTAGAAATTAAGACACTAGGCTTGTTCATGACCATAAGAGACTGTTGGCTTGTAGATAAACCCTCATGCATCTAGACAGCCGTGACCGTATATCGAGTTAGATTATACTTCAATGTACGTAGCTGGCTGTGTCTGTCCCCCGCTCTCCAGTATTCTGGTTATGGGGTGTGACACAACAGTAGGTGGTATTTAATCATATAATAGTAGCCAACCATAATAGGGAAGAAAAAAGGGAATATGAATATTGAGTGGTGGACTATTTTGGAAACCACTCAATCACCCCTCAATCTCCTCTTAATATTGATGCATTAAACCCATTGTAAATCAACCAAATCCTCCATACATTCAACCCTATTATATCCTCTACCTTTCTCTAATATATTCTCACTCATAAATGTAGGGCGGGCTACCCCCCTAACCATCCAAAACCAAAACCCTAAGTTATTCCCCTAAGTCGTCCATATCCTGCTGTTGTTTCCGAACTTGCTGTTGTGCACACCCTTCCCGAATACCTCCAACCTCACCACCACCTCTACATCGTCCCCAACACAACCCTCTTAGAACCATGTAACTTTCCAAGCCATCACAGGCCCATCGAAGCCTTCGAAACAGCCTAAAACTGACTACACATTAAGCAGACTTCAGCTGTATAAACCAACATGTTGGTCCTCTTTGTACCCTTTGTTTTGCACTTTTCAGCGATCAAACCTCCACTATAGTGACTCTAATGAGTTCGTCTATGTCTCCCCTATCTTCTCTAATTGGCACAACATGTGGAACGTATCGACAGCCTGTGTCATGCGTAAGCAAGCGTTATACGATAATTGGTCAAGGTTGAACCTATTTTTGTTTACTGCTATTCTCATTTGTTTGGGACGTGCTACGATAGGGAATAACCACTTCGTAAGACTCCAAACATTCTCCTCTAACACCCCTTCATGTCATATATTTATCTTGTTAGGTTTTGTACATATTTTTGCATACATCTTCGTTAAATCCTTTATTGAATATCACAAAAAAGTTCGAACCAAAGCATGAAATTGTTTTGTGTGAACCCAACATGTTATAATATTTCTTGATGGTTAAAACCAAGCATCCCATGTGTAGATCGTTTTCCCAGATTTTTAAAATTATTTTTATTTATTTTGTGTTTAGAAGTAATTTTCGTCGAAACATCGTGAAAGATATTTTGTGATTAATTTTGTATTTCAAAACTAGTTTAAAGTTTATGGTTTGAAAAATATTATTTAGTTTAATAAAATATTTATTCTTGAAAATCCATTATTATGGATTGCAAATGATGTCAATTTTTGAACATTCTAAATAGGGGCTTCGAAAGTGCTTTTGGAAAACATAAATATTTTTCTATTAATAAAAATATTTGTTAAAATAGTTTAAATATAAATTTGGATTGTAAAGATATAATTTAAATTACCTTGATGACATAAAATATTATTAATAATATATGATATTTGAATTTGTATGTTTGAAATTATCTGATAATGTTAAATTGTTGATTTAATTTAATATTATTATCATTAATAGATTTTTATTAGATTAATTATAATTTAAAATTTTATTTGATTTTAAACTAAAAGGAAAGGGTCATCCAATCAGACTAGCATTCCTTATCAAATTAGGAGCTCCATCTATTGAAGGAGGCACTCCCTTGTTTTCCTACAACCTAAATTTTATAACCATCGCGACCACAGCCAACATTAATATCCACCATGGCCAACCGTGTCAGTACACCATGTTCGTGTCCATCTAGTTCATTCCACTACGTTTATTATATGTACAAATCTATCTTCCTCGTGTTCGACATATCTAGACACATCAAAATCCCTATAGAGTCTAATTCTGGTGTCCGTGTCGACATCTCGATACGGACAGTACAACCACAGAAATCAACCCTAAACCTAGCCTAGCCGATCCCAGCACCACCTCGCCTGAACCACCATTCCCGACTTCTCGACAGACACCGGCCAATGCCTGCACCACATCATACCTATCCCACAATCAGCCTGACTCTGCCTCGCCGGAGCTCTATGCATCTTCTCATCCTCCTCGACAGATCGACCTCCCATCTACCGGTGGACAGACCCAGCCATCAAAACCCTACCTACACCCTCTCCAACTTCATGGACCGCCCCCGATCCAGCCGCAGCAAACCCCACCAACAAACCTAGTAGTCTCCTTCACAACCACTAATATCAGCTCTGCCACCACCTCGCTGACCAACACCATGGCCCATCCCTCCCGTGTCTAACACCATGACATAAAACCAAACCAAAAATATGGAAAATAAAATAAAAAGCCAAACCCTAACCTAACCTCGCCTGGCTGCACCACCGTGCTGCCCATGCGCCACCGTCGCACCTATGTTTGTCGTGCCCATCTTGGAACCCTGCTCCAACCGACTGTCTACCACTCTGGACCAGGTCACCTCCTCTAGATCCGTCGATGCCAGACGCCCCCTTGCTGCCTTACCGACGACTCCAGCAGCGTCGGCTTTGTACCCCTCTGTAACTCCTTACCCGGCCACGGCTGACCACCGTTGTGGGAACTCCCAACCATCATTACCTCCTCCACAGCAGACGCCACGGCCTCCCTCTTCACCGAGACCGCTGCCTGCTGTGCCAAGCTCAGCCGCCCCTTCGATGAGCTCTAAAACCTTCCATTCTCTCTCATTCTCAATCCCTCCGCTCTCTCTCTCTCTTCCTTTACTCTCTTTTGTCTCTCTACTCTATCTATAGATTTATTTTATTTTATTTTTCATTTTATTTATTACTTATTAATTAATGGAAACAATAGCGAGGATATTTAGTTTAGTTTTTTGTTGTTGTTAGATTAAAATCTAATGTAATTTTGGGCTTTCACTTGGGCTTTAAGCCCTAAAGTTTTAATTGTTATTACTAATTTCATTTTGGGCCTTGATAGTACTAAATTGTATTTTATATGAGGATAATAGTATATGGGCTTTGGTGTTGGACTTTAAGCCATTAAAAATAGTTCTAATTAGATTTAAATAGTTTTGGGCTTTGAGATTATTTATTAAATTTAATATATTATTTGGCTTATAAATTATTTTGGGATTTATCTGGCTAATATCCTATTAAATTATATATAGTTATATATATATATTATATATATATATATAAAATATATATATATATATGTATATATATATATATATTATATATATATATATAATAATAATAATAATAATAATAATAATAAATTCTATATAGTTTATAAATATTTGTCTAAATATTTTGGAGTTTTCAAATATATATATATATATATAGATTTTCTAAAAAGGGGGTTATAAATACTTTTAAAACTAAATATTATTTTTACTAGTAATTAATGAATATTTTCGTAAAAGTATTACTGAACATGTTTTATAAGGCTTTCTAAAATAAATATAAATATTTCTAGTAAATATTCTATAAGTGTATGTATATGATTTATTTCGGGATTATCTTTCTCTAAATAATATTTTTCCTAGATTATCCTTGATCATGACTAATCTCCCTATTTTCTTGTGAATCCGAATTTCTGCGTATCGACCATAGCCAATTGGACTATTCTGGACCCAACGGGATTGGCTGTTTCACCAACTACCAGGCGAGTAAATTTTTTATTTGTTTCCAATATTGATATTTACTATATTTGTATAATTACTGATGTATACTTGATTCTTGACACGTTCGTTACACAAATTAGTGGCATATGGATTTTAGTCATGATACCATGTTTTCATGTTTTATCATGTTGCTCATGATCATCATGCTTATTTTATCATGTTTTGTAACCCATTGTCGTGATCAGACCCATATACTATGCTTTATTTTATATTTCTTGCTATGTAGACCATGAGAATGCAAATCTTTTGTAGACCGTACGGTGTAGTGTCCCAGCCCGATCACATATTAAGAAGTGAACTAAAAATCACTTAGATGGTTATGTTTTCTTGTTCCATGCTTTACTTTTTTTATAGTTCATGATTAAATGTTTCACTTTACTTTCTATGCGAGGATTTCAGTTATTTAGTTTATCATGTATGTCATTTATATTCATTGTTTTTATAGTCATTATCATATATTTGGAACTGCATGCTTGAATTGTACTCGTTCCATTTCTGATTGGAAACTATTTTTTAGATAGTCACCTGCTACTCTATGCATCAGATCCTTAGAAGAGATATGGGTATATGCTGAGGTCAACCCTAGAAGACTAGCTACATAGATGAGTTGATCATAAAGCTTAATTAGTTATTTCCTAAATTAGTGAGACATTATATTTTATCCAAATAAAATATTTGAATATTTTAATTTGATTTAGTATTGTGAATGAGCAAATAAATTAATTATGAGCAAATATTTTGACTTTGTTTATTAAGGTCTAGACAACGTTCTACCGTCGATACCGTGGTGTAGGCTGGACTTGCTCACGCACTTGTATCCCGGAAAGCAGGTGCAGGTCATGACAAGTCTTTTTGGTGGCCCATCCAGGTCTGTCTTCGTAAATTGTGCGAAGTCATGGTAGTACCATACTAGTCGTACTGCTGCGAGCCTGCGACTAGGATACTCATTCAGAATTAGGTTGATTTAATTTTTAGGAAGATGACTAGGCCTAGGACTAGGAATCCCGTGGGTAACCTATATAATTATTTTGAATTGATTACTTGGGTAGTTAAGTTTGTTGCATAGGCTACATGATATAGTGATATACGTTGAATATTGAGATGACCCTATTTGATGAATTTGAAATATATTATGTGATAACAATGTGTTTTGATAAGATGATATAATCAAAGGTGGGTAGAGTTCTTGATTGATTGAATCTTTGAGATTATTGTTAAAGATTAAATATATTTTTAAACTTTTGGTGTCTTTGAGGCTTAAATTTTTATGTGGTTTGATGAATATATTGCTATGATAAGGTGGATTTTTCTTTTAAAAGGAAATATTTTTTGACTAAATTGAGATAAGTATTTGAAGATTATTGAATTTAAAATTTTAATGAGATTGTCATAGAGAAGATGTAAGTTTAAATTTTGAAGTGTTTATATTTTTAAGATTTTAAATTTTGGATTTTGATTTTTGAAACTTGGAAGGAGTTATGAAAAGCAAATTTAAATTTAAAATATTTTGAGGAATTTAAAATTTTGTGAAGTTTACATTTTGAGGAGATTATGGCAGAATAGAATTAAGTTTAAAATTTGAAGTTTAAAGATTTTTTTGATTATGATTTTTGAATTTAAAATTTTGAGGGAATTGTGAATGAGTGGATTTAAAATATCTTTTTGGTTTGTTTTGTGGAGTTTAAATTTTGTGGAATATTCGGTTAGTCAATGTTGACCATTTTGCTACATCATATTCTTGAAGATTATGTTGAGGGTTGAATTATTGATTAAAATGTAATTATGGGAAATTTTGAAGGATATGAGTTATGGATTTAAAATTTAGTATTTGAAATGAAATCAAAGAGATTCTCTTGAGGTTAAAATTTATGTATGATAAGTATTGAACAATTTTAAATTTTTATGAATGATAAAATTTTGAAATATTCTTGAGGATACAGATATATAGAATTGGTATGTGATTAGTTAGACGTCATGCAGGTAATACTTCCCTAAACCATATTTGTTGACCATATATTTATATTTTTTTCTTCTTTCCACAATTCTTGATCCCTTTCTTATTAAGAAATTTTATTATCTTTCCATTTCATTAAGAGAATTTTTACTATCTTTCCATCTCATTAATCATTCCTTCTGATCATTCCTTCTTATTAAATTCTTCTATATTTTCCAACTGACCAATCGAGCATAGTTGTCCTAGACATCCCTTAAATTTTAAGAAAGGTGATGTGATAGACTTGTGATGTAGAGAATCAAGGAGGATTTCATTGTCATTATTCTACGAGAAATAATTAAAGTAAGAATAATTAAGACAAATACAGTAGGAAGAACAGAAGAATAAAATGGTATGATTGATTTTTTAGATTATAAATACTTTAGAGGATTTGTGTGGCAACAAATAAGAATCAGATAATAACACTTGAAAATTTGAGGATGGTTACAGAATAAGAATGTGATTTCAAGATAGTTACTAGCAATTGAATGACAGCAGAAAACATAAATTAATATAGAAGGTGATTTTGAAACGGATGACTTTGTGATCTCATTTATAATAAAGTAAACACAATTGCGAGGATAATGGAATAAGGTACTACAATAATGAAAAACCCTGATTAAATTATTGTATAGTCATTGAAATGCTTAAAAATTAAATATTATAGAGTTTATTCGGATTGGTAGAACTCATAAATGATAACTTAGACATTGACATAGAATTGGGAAAAGAAAGATGTAACATTGAATGAAAACAAATTTTTAGAAATTAATTGTTTGGTCCTTAAGGTTGCTCTAGTGGAGTTTGATTAAATTATGGATATATAAACTTGTGAGACAAAATTGAGGATACTCCCTTGATAATATGATAATTTTTGAAAGTATAAAGTATCATTGGTTCTTCAATTGGAATAATTTCGAAAAACGAGAATTGATAAGTATTGCATTTCTTTCAGGTTTAAATTTTAATTAGTTTGAGAACTATCAACGATAAGATTGAATTTATTTTTGTGCTTAGAGGGTAATTTGACGACAACAAATAAGATTTTTTGAATTCGGACGAGACATAAATGTTGACCTATTTTGAGTAAAAATATTATGCGATAATTTTGATTAGTTTGAGTTTGTATTTTGTAAGTACATGTGACTAAAGGTGGGATATAAGTCAAAGAAATTATGGTACTTGAAAGAAATTTTAATATGTTGTCGATTAAAATTTAAATTTTAGAAGATTATGATGGTGGATTTAAACGTAAAGCTATAAGGTCTTGAAAGATTTAAATCTTTATAAAATTTAAATTTTGGGATTGAATACCAATATGGATGACGAGGTGAATTTGAATGATGGTAGTTATGATTTTGTTAAATTCTGAGTCATAATCTTAAAAATTATGATAAGTTTTGATTTTTTTTGATCTAAAGGTTAATGGAGGAAAGTTTTAAACGTTATTGAGGTTAAAATTTTATAAAGATGATTTTTTTAGGGTAATGTAGTCATTTTATTGATCTAATGGGATATTCACTACATTCCAAGCAGATAAGTAGTCCTTTGGTAACACCTGTTCTAAACACACTGGTGAAGAAGTAAAAACTGAAGTTGTGGAAGTAGCTAGAGCAAACTTGGCCAGTGAATGTGCAGCTTTGTTGTCAGACCTTCTTGTGAAAATGAAGGACAGGTTGCTGGGTGTAGGTAGCCTCTTCATAACATCGTTGAAAAGCTCGTATAATCTCAAAGGAATAAGATTACGCTCTCCGTTAAAAATACGGATTGTTGTAATAGAATCTCCTTCAATGTAAACAGTTGAATTACTAAATATCCTTGCAAGGTTTACTCCAAGGCGGATGGCTTCAACTTTGGCCTGTGGCCCAAGCTCTGAGGTGGAAGACAATGCCTGGACCCAAGATTGGCCCAACAAATAGCCACCCGTAGAATCTCTGGCAATAGCAGCAGCTGCTATGTATGAATGAGCCGTGGCACCATCTACATTGATCTTAATGGTGTTAATAGGCGGAGGACTCCACTTAGCTTCGGATGTTGTTGCCGTTCTTAGGTTAGATAACTCATCCAGTCTTGTATTCATATCAGGGAAGAAGTTGGCATACCACTTATGAGTTTGATAAAGAAAATACACAGGCGTATCTGGCCTTCCAGATGGCCCATCGTAGAGATGCTCCCATTCTAAATGCCTCGTGTGAATCTGGTTCTTTTAACCACTCTTCTAGTAGGGGTCTGATCTGGTGATGCTTGTCGATACGAAGACCCGGGGGACATGCAAACTAGGCTTCTCTGGATATCTTACATTGAAGAAATAAGTGGTCATTGTTCTCTTCATGATAAAGGCAAAGCGGACACATTTTGCTAGTCGACGGTGATCTCCTATTAATGGCAGTGAGTAGGGGAAGACCTTCTTTTAGTAATCTCCAAATGAAAACATGTATCTGTGGGGATATATACTTCATGGCCCAGAGATTGCGCCATGTTTTGATTGCGTTCATCGAATCAGAACTTTATGGGGTTTGTTTTTTTAATATTTTCATAAAAAAGACTTAGACGAGAATTTTCCATCTCGAGCTTGGGTCCACAGGAGTTTGTTTGGGCCGTCTCCATTTTGTAGGCTAATATCGAGGATCACCTTGGCTTCAGATGGGGGTAAAGAGGGATTCGATTAAGGGAATATTCCATGTTCTTAATTGAGGGACCATGAGTACTCGGACAAGACGGGGGCCCGACTGATGCCTATGATGCTCTAAAATTCTGAAACCCGGAAGCTTAGGGATCCATGGGTTTGCATATATATCAACCCAACCCCCCTTAATTCTCCAACAAGCTAGTCTTGCCAGGATGGGACGACTATCACGAATACTCGACCACGTGGGTGACACTTTTTTGTTTTTTAGAAAGCCAGATCGACTTATTCTGCAGATAGACTCGGATGAGAAGTCATGCCCATAATTGATGGGGATTCACTAGTAGGCACCACAAAAGTTTGCCTATTAACGCTTCATTGACCAATTCTGGATTGCGGATCCGAAGTCCTCCCAATAGTTTCGGTTTAGAAACTTTTTTCCACTGCAGGAAATACATTCTCTTCTCGTTAATTCTGTGCCCCCACCAGAAACTCTTATGGCATTTGGTGAACTTTGCCATAGTGTCTTTCGGAAGAGCATAAGCCGACATGTAATATATAGGAATATAGCTCAGCATGGATTTGAAAAGGGTGTTTTGACCTGCATTGGAAAGCATCTTCGATTTCCACCCTTGTAGTCTCGCCTTGCATTTGTCTATTAAGAATGTAAACATGTCTCGACGGTTCTTAGACATGAGCAGATAATGCCCTAGATATTTGTCGTTCTTGTCCATGGCCTTCAGGCGAAGGATGGCTACCAAGCTCTATTTTTTATGCTGCTCCACCCTTCTGCTAAAGTGGATACTAGACTTCTCATAGTTGACGCACTGTCCCGACCAAGAGGCGAAGGTTTGGAGGAGTTGGTGAACTTGATAGATGGAATGTTCGGATGCTTGGCAAAAAATTAAGAGATCATCAGCGAATAACAGGTGAGAAATTGATGGTGCATACCTGTTAATACGGATACCTTGTAGTAGGTCATCTCTCTCATCCTAATAGAAAAGGCGTGATAGAGCTTCTGTGCATAAGATAAAAATGAAAGGCAATAATGGGCAACCTTGCCGTATGCCTCTTACAGACTTGAAGAAACCTTCAGGATGTCCATTGATTAATATAGAGAATATAGAGGATGAGATGCATTCCATGATAATGTTGTTTGAGTGTCCTTGGATGCCGATGCAGTGAAGAACATTTTTGATGAATGACCAAGATAGTCTATCATATGCCTTTTCCATATTTATTTTGAGTGCAAACATTTTTCTGTGTTTCGTAGACGACTGCATATCAAAGAAGGGTTCCTATGCAATGATAATGTTATCCGTTATCTGCCTCCCTGGGACGAAAGCAGTTTGGAACAGTGGTATGATTTTATCAATCATTGATCGGAGTCTATTAGTTAGAATATTGGAGATAATTTTATACACCATAATGCATAATGAGATCGGCCTGTAATCACCAGGTTTAGCCGGCGAAGCACTCTTTGGGATAAGCACAATATGAGTATGATTCATATGATCGGGCATTTAAAAGTTTTCGAAGAATATTTGAATTGCTAGGGAAGTATCCTTACCAATCGTCTACCAGCATTTTTGATAGAAGAGTGCCGGGTACCCATTCGGACCTGGTGCCTTCAATGGGCCTAAATATTTTAATGTTCTGTCGATTTCTTCTAAAGACGGGATCGAACCCAGCATTGAGGTTTCCTTGTCATTAAAAGGATTGTCTGTGACCTTAAAGAAGGGCTCCATGGGATCACTTCTTTATATTGGAATATGTTTTTGAAGTGATTTGTAAACTCTGATATAATGATAGATTGATCGGATGACCAAGATCCATCTGTAAGTTGAATGGATTTTATCTCATTTTTCCTCTTCCTGATGGTTGCTTTAGTGTAGAAATACCTAGTATTTTTGTCACCATTGGTGATCTACTTGCATCTAGCTCTTTGTCGCCAATAAGACTCCTCAAAGAGGAGAAGGTGATTGATTTTAGATTCTATAGTTATTTTTTCATGAAGTGAGCTATCGGAGGGAGACAAAGATTGGACATAAAAAAGCCTGGAGTTGAGGTCCCGTATGCGCTGCTTGCTGCTACCAAATATGGTATGCCCTACTGATAAAGCTTTGTCAGCGTTCGTCTGAGAGTCTTTTGCAGTGTTTGGCCGTTAGGAACAGACGTTGGGTATGCGTTCCAGTTGGACGCAAGGAAATCTTTGAACATAGGATTAGTAAGCTAGATCTCTTCGAAGCGGAGGGGTCGACATTTGGGAGGCGAGGGATTGCACGTGTTCAGGAGGATTGGGGAGTAGTCGCTATAAATGTATGGTAGAACAGATACGGTAGCGTAGGGATGGAGGCGACACCATTCTGCGTCCGCGTATGCTCGATCTAGACGGTCGCGAATATGAAATGCTGGTGTTAATGGAGGGGATGAGGGCGTCGGTGGGAGCTTTTGCGGGAACGGGGGGGGTGTCTTTTGAAGTGCCTGGCCCCTTACACTCAGATTCCATGCAGACCCGTGGCTTATGGAATTTACAGCTATAAACCACTGTACTGCAATCATTAGAGTCGATGAAGTGGTGGGCCACATCGGTATTGGGATTGGAGTCAATCTTCTCAACATCTTTCGAGATGGGGGGTTGGACTTCTGACTTGTTGGCGATTCCTCTTTTATGTGGGGGATATATCTGGTTAACTGCATGAAAGATATTGGTATAGTCTTTATATGATTGGACTCCGAACTATCCAGGCTAGCGGTTGAAGAATCTGCCACCCGTTGATCTCTTGGTTGCGACAGCATTCCAGACACTCCGTCTTCCAAGGGGCATTCCCAGCAGTCGTCTTTCCGGCATGAGGTTTTGGACTCTCCGATTGATTTAGGTTGATATGTATCCTTGCAGAAGATCTGACCATCTCAGCCCTGTAGACCTTCTCTCTATTCCTTGGTTTGAGAAGTTCTAGCATCCTCGATCGTTCTTCGGGAGACCAATCTTCCCCAATGAGCGATGAGAATCTCTCTTTGTCCCTGCAGTTGTTATGGGAATGGCCAACTCTGGCACAGAAGAGACATAACCGGAGAAGCCGCTCGTACTTCACAGAAACCTGACTGGTAGCACATCCATCATGATTGGTTGAAACGAACATCTTCAAAGGTTTCGAGATGTCAATTAGAATTTTGATACGAGCAAAAGTTCTCTATTTGAGTGCATCTGACGTAGCAATTGGCCGTGGAGTGCCTAGCGCTCCTGTAATTATTTCAACTGCAATATGGTTAAGAAATTTGGGGGTGATTCGATGAAGTTGGACCCAAAGGTCCGAATAATAAAACTGATACTCTTTAGGGAGCTTTGCAGGATCACATATCGAGTAGATCTTCATTGATACACCAAGGCGCATCCATCAAAATCCTATCCACCTGAACAGGAGTATTGAGCCACGCCAGGAATGACCCAGCTTCCGAATCAAGTTCAGACACTTGAATTGGATCTGTTATTTTCTATATTTTTGGAAGGATGGACGATAAAGAGGGCATGTGAATCGCTGAGATGAATAGGGTTTGATTGCTATAAAAGAATTCAACTCCGATAACAACGAACTCTCTCTTATTGATAAGGTGATCGTGTCAGCAGGCCCTTGCATCAAAAATAATGTAGCCATTTTTCTGATGACTTCTTGGTAGGACGACATGGTAGAGGGAAGAGTCAGTTGATAAAGGATTGGGAAGGAGAGGATGTATAAGATCGGGGCGGTGGGGGTGCTCGAGGGGGGTGTAAAAGATCAGGGCGGTGGGGATGCTCATGGAGGAAGATGGAGAATAAGGAGAAGGTGGGAGTGCTCGAGAGGGGAAATAGAAGAGGTGTTTTCGATTAATGAACCAGGTGACGATGGTCTATAAAGAGAGTATCAAACCTTAGGGTTTGGAGTGTATCGCCCATGGAAGGCGAAGTGTATCGCCCATGGGAGGCGGAGACTTAAAAATATATGTAAAGATGATGGAAAAGTTTAAATATTGACTGAGATAATAAAGATAAATCCTTGAGGTCATTTTTGGATACTTTTCTAGGCAATACCTGTTGGTCTTATTTTTGTAGCTATCTAAATTCTGCCTTCTATGAGAACTTACTAGAATTTAAGGACAACCATGATTCTAACAATAAGCAATATCTATTTACTTTTTTCATTTATATCCTTCCTTGGTCAATGCTTTGATCAATATTTCTTATTAAGAAGATTTTTGCCATCCTCGATCAATTTTATCTTATCGATTCCTTTCTTATTAAATTTTTTTTATGCATTTTGTTCTGACCTATCGAGCATATCTATCCTAGACATTCTTACATTTCGATGACAAAATTTTCCTAAGGTGGATAGATTTGTAAACCCTCTTACCGGATTTTCAAAATTATTTATTTATTTTGTGTTTAAAAGTAATTTTCGTCAAAACTTCGTGAAAGATATTTTGTGATTAATTTTGTATTTCAAAACTAGTTTAAAGTTTATGGTTCGAAAAATACTATTTAGTTTAATAAAACATTTATTCTTGAAAATCCATTATTTTGTATTACAAAAGATGTCAAATTTTGGACATTCTAAATAGGGGCTTCGAAAGTGGTTTTGGAAAAGATAACTATTTTTCTATTAGTAAAAATATTTTTTAAAATAGTTCAAATATAATTTTATATTATAATAATATATTTTAAATTATCTTGATGACATAAAATATTATTTAATAATTATTTGATATTTAAATTTGTATGGTTGAAATTATTTGATAATATTCAATAATATTCAATTATTGATTTAGGTTAATATTATTATCATTAATAGATTTTGTTTAGATTAATTTTAATGTGAAAGCTTATTTGATTTAAACTAGAGGGAAAGGGTTATCCAATCAGACTCGTAGTCCTTATTAAATTAGGAGCTCCATCTATTTAAGGAGTGTGGTGGCCCATGCAGGTCGAGATAAATCGTTTCGGTTACGTTACTGTACCGAACGAGCCTGCATTAGAATAATATATTAGAGTCTCGATCCACTACTGTTATTGGAAATTCCTTTGACTTCTACTATTGCCTTTGAAACTTGATATTTGTGCTCAATCATACCATTCTTAAATTTCTATTTATGAATTCTCATATTTCCCTCTCTCGGAAGGACAAACACTTGTGATTTACAATTATTTCAGTATTATCTTATCATAGGATATGACTAAGATAGATAGATTATTTTGTACGTGATTATTTAAGGTATAAAGGGGTTGGATAGATGTATTTACTAAATAAATCGATAGTTAGAAGGGTATTTCTATCGAGGTTTAGGTTTGACAGAAAAATCCTTCTAGTTGAATGATTTGCTGAGTCGCAAATTAGTGATTCGACAGCATGGAAATTACCATATTGAGTTAGAAAGTTTTACCTGAAGGATATAATAACCAATGCTTGACAGGACTATGTAATTTGCTAGGTGGGTAGGCTTGTATAGATACTCTACCAAGGTAGGGTGCGGAATAGAGTACAGTACCAGGCTTAACCCTAACAGAAAATACAAGGAATATTAGACTAAACCATGCCGTCCTTGTCTAGGCTAGCCTAAGTTAGAATAGAAGTTAATATGAACCACCCGGGTTGATTAGAAGAATATAAAGATTCTTTGATCGTAAAGAATGAGATGAGTAAGAATACGACTCGAAGGAAAATAAATTTGGATTTTTGATTGAAGAGTGCAACCCTGAAAGACGATAGAAAATAGAGTCCGAGGATCCCGACGAGATAAAATAAATTGATTGAGCATGATGATCACGATTAGATATAAACCTTTGGAGTTAAGTTGCACTAAAAATTGAGAAATTTTTACGTAGAGGATATATAATTCAGGAATATGATGTAATGGAAAAAAATTCTTGGATAATGAGGAACTAGGAATTGGTAAGACTAAGTTAGACTAGTCAACCAACTCTATATTGGATAAGTCAAATCTCGAATGAACTATTGGAGATAGGAACGAGAAGAATGATCAATAGAGTTAGACTATGATAAAGGTATAAGTACTTATTTGATGAAGCTTCAAATTTTTTCTAGAAGATAGTTAGGCGTGCTTGGGAGAATTGTACAATTTCTTATGGATAGATAAGGTAGATCATTGGTTATGCTGTTATTGGATATGACTTAAGGATTGTAAAGGATCAAGGAATAATGCTAGAGCCATACCTTAAGAGGCAGACTAGTAAACCCTCTATTGATGCAAGTTAGTTAGAGACCCTAGAGGAATTGCAACTGGAACATTATGTTGGTTTGAGGATATGTAGTGAGTATACAAGAAGAGAGAATTTTAAGGAACAATACATTTAGTCTAAATAAATGAAGATGAGTAAGATTAAAATTTCAAAAAAAATTATCGAGACAAGGATTATGACCATGATTATCTATGATGACATAACAAGGATTACAGAGAGAACTATACCTTAAGCAAGATCTTAAAATTGAGATCCAATAAAGAACGAGAAGATTATCTCGAGGAGACAGATGATACAAATTTATGACACATAAAGGTAAGGTTAGAAAAATGATAATAAAATATGAGAATGTTAATATGGAAAATTGTAAGCAGCTGAACGAGATTATGGCATGAGATGAGAAGAAAGGATTTCAAGATAAAGAGGTAGAGTTACCCTAAATAGATTGATAAATAGGATCTAGAGTAGAGTTGTGCATAGTGGATGATACATTAAATGTCGTGTATTTTTAAGGATAGAGGATATTATGAGCAACTTGATATTGAGTTAGCAAAAATTATAATTGAGAAGAAATAGAGTGTACTAATAAAAATTGGATGATATCAAGGACTTTCAAATACTATGAGTTGATTATGGATTAAGATTGTCTTGCCGTATTTGAGGGACCATATATTTTCCTTGGAACCTGATAGATAGGCTAAACCATAGTACGAATTGGTGTGCAATTACCTTAGCCCGCTTGATTTTCATATTATTCTAAGTGACTTCCAGTATTTGTTTTAGATGTATCCATATTCTTTCCTTTCTTACTTCTAAGATCGTAAATCACGGTTGCATGATTTAGCCATTTTTATCATTCTAAAAATACGACTAAGAAGATCCTATTCTTCCCTAGCCATGCCTTGATTTTAAATCAAAACCTTGATTTCATACCTCTTCTTTCTAATGATCATATTACCCTAGACATCATCCCTTCCAAATTCTGGTCAAGTATCTACCTAAGTTGTGCCCCATTCCTTCCATATTTGCAATCCTTTTGAACTTATCTTTTTATTATGCAATTATAAACCCTTTATGCCACCTCGCTCTAGTTTTGTCCAACCGAGTCAATTCATTCTAACAAATTGAAACCCTGACCAACAGTACCATGATAGTACCTAGGTCCCCTTAGTTATTTATAGACTATAATACCTAAATTCTCGTATTTCCTTTCCAAAACCTTGCTAGTAGAATCGCGACCATGTCTTTGTTGTTGCATTTCTAAAGTTGAGGTGCATTTAGAATTTAGTAGGATATGCATCCTAGATATTAGTGGCATCAGCATCCCACACGAACCATGTATGACTAGTCGTACTTGACTCCTTTAAGATTATCTTCTATCCTTTTATATTATGCCTTAATGTAATTTCGAGGATGAATTTATCTAAGGTAGGTAGGTTGTAAGCCCCCTGGATTTTAGGGTTTGTTTTGAAATTTTTAAATAAATTATTTTCAATAAATATTTTATTATAATTAGTTTTGATCATTAAATGTACTTTTTTGTGGCTTTGATTTTTTGGAGCGCTAGGGATGTCAATATCTCGAAATGTCCTGCATGAATTTTGGTCTAGACAAGTTTATCTTTAGTTTGATATATTATGTCTCAATCAAACTTATTCCCTTATACTCCATTTACATCGTACAACTTTCGGATCAATTTAGGCCATTTGATCATCTACGAAAAAATATGACCTAACTTCCAATTTTATTTTGGTACTCGACACGATCCAGCCTAATCGATCCAAAATATGGTTTTGACCTATTTTGAGCCTACTAGGTACATGACACTTGCGTGCCATCCAATTGAGCTCCCGCATGCTATTCTTTCATCAATGATTTAAATGAATTAAATTATAGTCATTTATCACACCCAATCTTGACACAACATAGCCCAAATGAACCCAACCCAAACCATATGTGACTCTATCATGACCAACCAAATACACAACACAACTCATCCCCCTACAAAACACCAAACACCAATCAAGGCATCTCCTAAAACCAAATGGACAAAACCTATTGTTCATGAAGACTAATGAGGATTACCTCATGACACACTCCATCACCCCTTTATTTAATGCTAACTAAAAATGGCCGAGCCAAATGATGGCTCCCATCTATTCCATCACTCTTTTATCACACACCAATACCCATCTTTACCATCACCATCCCCACACTCCCAAAACTTCTATTTTTATGCAAATCCTTGACTAAACCTACACACAACCTCACCTGCACACTCCACCCACAATTAATGCTCTTCATGCCCAAGCATTACACTAAACCTATATTTATTTTAAAACAAACACACCCATATCACATTGGCCGACCACAGCTGCCCCTCTGATTCATATTCTCCAATTTTCTTTTTTAAATCCTCCTCCATTATTTCTCGTTCTCCTCCTCCTTCATCATATTATACTACTCTCGCTGTTGCCTGCGACTCTCCATGCACACCCATGATGACCCTGGAGGGACCCCCCTCACCGTCGGTCACTACCCACAGGGCCGCCCGACCATGAGCGGCCATACGTAGATATTGTTGTTGTCGGCACTTGCTACCACTGCTGCCGTGTTCGCAGCCACCACCGCACGATGTTGGATGATCGAAGGACCCCCTTCACACCCCGGTGACCCTCCAGGATGGAGGCGCCACCCCGACGAGCCCCCAGCAAGCCTGCGCGTGTAGCCGCGCTATTTTCGTGGGCGCACGTGAGTAGCTGCTGGCGCCTTCCCCACGGCAGCCCCGTACCGCCGTAGCGCCTCCTGGGCACCAACAAACCCCCCGTGCATCATCGCACATAACCCCGGCTACCACCCACATGACAGGAGGTAAATCTCGGTGTTTATGTCGAAATCCCATCGTGAAGCGTGTTTTCAAAAGTCAGAATTCGCTCCTTAGGATAAAAACTTCATACGTATTTTATGGGGGATCCGACCATTGGATCGCTGAACTCTTTCCTCCGTTGCACTATCGGTATATAGCTCTACCTTCAACTAAAATTTTTGCCATTAATTCTGTTATTTGCTAGGTCAAAATTGGCCACCAAGTTGCCCGAACAATTGTATTTATTTTTGACAGTTTCGTAGAGCCAACTTCGTAGATTTGTTTCTTCACCGACGTGGCTCCATTTGGAGGGCCACCTTCTTCCGTCCACAGCTGGTATAACGAACTTCTTGTCATTAAAATTTTATTCCACTGTGAGCTCATTTGATTGGCTGAATTTGAAGTAAAAGTTGGATGTGCAAATTCGTAATCTTCAACTAATAAAATCCAATTTTGGATCCGGGAATCCGGATTCCAATTCTGACACTACCAGTGGACTCGTGGTGTCGTTCTTCCCCAAATTCATATGTAGTTTGGTAGATTTGGAGGACATGGACCGCGACACACATTTCGATACAAATTTGGTCCTATAGTCCGGGTCAACGGGTCATTTTGAGATCAGCCCATTAGAATCTAATTCTGGATATATTGTTGGGTTCGTAACATCATTATAGACTCATTGACATATACTTTGCAAGATTTAGTGGACTTTAGCACCGACACGTATTTCTGTACAAAGCAAGTTCTAACGTCCGAGTACGGGTCATTTTGAGATCGGCTCATCGAAATTCAGTTATGGATATACCATTGGGTTTGTATCATCATTCTGGACTCGTTGACATATACTTTGCTAGATTTAGTGGATTTGGCCCTGATACGTATTTTGGTGCAAATCGGGTTCTCTAGTCCGAGTCAACGGGTCATTTTGAGATCGGCTCATCGAAATCTAATTTTGGATATACCGTTGGGTTTGTATCATCATTCTAGACTCGTGGATATATAATTTCCTATATTTTGATGAATTTGATCCTGACATAAATTATAGGGCAAGTGGGTCCAATAGCGGACCACATTTTGACCAAAAATTACTATTTTGCCCATGTATCCAGAATTGAGCTTATGGATAGCATATCTTAGCTATTTTCCTTATTTTGGGAATGTTGGAGATGTTTGTTTCAGCATCCGGCGACGTTCTTGGAGACTCCTATGTTGCTACCTTTCTTGGACTTGACTATTTGCCTACAGGATATCATCAGATTACTATTTCACCCCAGACAAGATACCTTGCCATACTTGTTCTGTTTGCATTATTCATATCTATTTTTGTGTTGTTAGTTGGTGATACTAGTAGTGTGCATCCAAGGATGACTTGGGTGCTATTGATGGTTGTATCGATGTTATGGGTGCGTGCATGTGACTTAGAGTTAGTAGATGTACCCGGAAGGGTGAAGTTATCCCGAATAAATTCTATGACTTGTCACGAGACATTAGACGACACTGTGAGTGAGGATTTATTGTGTTGGCACGATCTTACGCATTCAACTGATCATCGGTGTGAGCGGTTCATGTATCGGTACATATAGAGTTAGATGGTGTCTAGGTTAGAGACTCGCGTTGAGATATAGATTATCTGAGTCATGGATACGGCTTGTACATTTTCTAGGGCGAGGAAAACAATCAGTAGGCGTATGTGATAGAAAGTTAGCCTTAGTATGACCCAGTCATGGGCATGGTTACCCATTTATGGGCCATACATACACTAGGGATATGTCCGGCAGCGGCCACTAGTTGCGCGCTAGGTACGGTCTGGAGGTATACTAGTACATATATGTTTACATCGGCTCTTGATCCGTCGTCGGCCCATGTTTTGACGCAAATTCCTTATTCACCTACCCATATGCTCTAAAGTCATCTTCAACATGCATTCACATAGAATGGTTAGTTCGTATACCTATGTCGGACCGTATCATAGGACATTAACTTATCATGGACTGGTATGCCATTCATTGATAATAATTGGTCAGAGATATGGTTTACTGATTGATGATTGGATATTGGACAGTGTTATAATTCGGGATGTTCATTTTATTCAGTTCATATTATGGCGTGTATTTTCATATCTTGCTACGTTCCGCTGAGGACCTGGTGATATCTCCAGGTATTTGCTGAGCAGTTCGTACAGAGTAGCTGGGCAGGTGCTGCATGATGCACCAAGGTTTCAGGTATATATATGTGTTCTCTAGTATTTCCATTTACTCTTCCATGTATACATTTCATCTTTATTTGATTCATGCTGCTATGTAGACTATTATTTGCAAGCTTATTCCTTTCTCGAGCTTGCTCGAACGTTTATATTACTAGGTGGCCAACTTTAATATATTATGTTCATTCTTGACATTCGCTTCGTTACTGTGGATTGAGATATAGATGATCAGTTACTTTTAGTACCTTTGATAGCATGGTACGTCTAGCGATAAATCCATTAAATTAGGAACTTATCCTAGATCGTATTAGTTGGCATGTTCACGCCTCAAGTTCCTATATATTTTGGAACTGGGGCTTGATAAGGAGGCACTCCCTTATTTTCCTATAACCAAAATTTCCTAACCATCTCCACCACAGCTAACACCAATATCCACCATGGCCAACCGTGTTAATGCACGGTGTCCGTGTCCATCAAGTTCATTCCACTACTTTTATTACATATACAAATCTATCTTCTTCATATCCGACACACCCGGACACATCCAAATCCCTACAGAGTTGAATTCCTGTGTCCTTGTCGACATTATGACACGGACAGTACAACCCCAGAAATCAACCCTAACCCTAACCTAGTTGATCTCGGCACCATCTCGCCTGAACCACCATCCCCGACTTTCCAACATACATCGGCTAATGCCTGCACCATATCATGTCTACTCCATCATCATCCCGATCCAGCCTCGCCGGAGCTCTGCCCATCTTCTCCTCCTTGACCGATCGACCAGCCATCCAACGGTGGCCAACCCTAGCCACCAAAACCCTACATACACTCTCTTCGACATCATCGGCCGACCCTGACCCAGCCACACCAAACCCCACCAATACCCCCAACCAGTCTCCTTCACAACCACCAACATCAGCTCTGCCACCACCTCGCCGACCTACACTACGGCCCCTCCCTCCTATTTTTGACACCTTGACACAAAATCAAACCAAAAATACAGAAAAAAAATCAAAAGCCAAACCCTAACCTAACCTCGCTTGGTTGCACCGCCGTACTGCTCGTGTGCTACCGTCATACCTGTGTCCGTCGTGCCCATCCCAGAATCCCGCTCCAACTGCCTGTCCACCGCTCCGGACCGGGTTACCCCCTCTAGATCCGTCGATGCCAAATGCCTTCGCTGCTCCCTCGCTGATGACTCCAGCAGCGCCGGCTCTGTACCCCTACGAAACTCTATACCCAGCTATGGCTGACCACCGTATGGGAACTCCCAGCCACTTCATCACCTCCTCCACGGCCTCCCTCTCCCCCAAGACCGTCGCCCCCTCGGTGAGCTCTAAAACCCTCTTTTCTCAATCATTCTGAATCCCTCTGGTCTTTCTCTATCTCTTTCTCTCTCTCTATCTTCCTTCACTTTCTTTTTTCTCTCTGTTGTATCTATAGTTTTATTTTATTTTTTATTTTAGTTATTACTTATTAGTTAATAGGAACGGCAGAGGGGATATTTAGTTTAAGTTTTTGTTGTTGTTAGATTTTCATCTAATGTCATTTTGGGCTTTTCACATGGGCTTTAAGCCCTAAAGTTTTATTTGTTATTGTTAATTTCATTTTAGGCCTTGATAGTAATAAATTGGATTTTATATGAGGATAAAAGTATATGGGCTTTGGTGTTGGACTTTAAGCCATTAAAAGAATTTTAATCAGATTTAAATAGTTTTCGGCTTTGAGATTATTTATTTAATTTAGTATATTATTTAGCTTGTAAATTATTTCAGGCTTTATTTGTCTAATCTCCTATTAAGTTTTATCTATATAATAATAAATTCTACATAGTTTATAAATATTTGTCTAAATATTTTGGAGTTTTTAAATATATATAGATATTCTAAAAAGGGGTTTATAAATACTTGTAAAACTAAATATTATTTTTACTAGTAATTAATGAATATTTTCTTAAAAGTATTACTGAATTTGTTTTTTATAAGGCTTTCTAAAATAAATATAAATATTTCTAGTAAAGCTTCTATAAGTGTATGTATATGATTTATTATGGGATTATCTTTCTTTAAATAAATTTCCTCCTTGATCATGACTAATCTCCTCATTTTCTCGCAAATCGAAATTTTTGTATATCGACTCTAGCCAATTGGACTATTCTGGACCCAACGTAATTGTATGTTTCACCATCTAAGGACCCCATGCAAGTACATTTCTTGTTTGTTTTCGATATTGATATTTACTATATTTGCATGATTAGTGATGTATACTTGATTCTTGACACGTTCGTTACACGGATTAGTGGCATATGGATTTTAGTCATGATATCATGTTTTCATGTTTTGTCATGTTGCTCATGATCATCATGCTTGTTTTACCATGTTTCGTGACCCATTGTCGTGACTTGGATCCATGTGTAGTAGTTGGGCGGGGAAGTACTAAGTAGGTATGTGATCAGACCCATAGACCGTGCTTTATTTTATATTTCATGCAATGTAGACCTTGAAGATGCAAATCCTATATAAACTATGCAATGTAGTGTCCCAAGCTGATCACATATTGAAAAGTGAACTTCAAATCACATAGATGGTTATGTTTCCTTGTTCCATTCTTTACTTGTCTTTATAGTTCATGATTAACTATTTTACCTTATTTCCTATGCCATGATTTCAGTTATTTAGTTCATCATGTATGCCACTTCTATTTATTATTTTTATAATCATTATCATATATTTGGAACTGCATGTCTGAATTGTACTCGTTCCATTCCTGAATGGAAACCATTTTTCATATAGTCGCCTGCTATACTATGCATCGGATCCTTGGGTGAGATATGGTTATATGCTAAGCTCTACCCTAGAAGACTATCTAGATATATGAGTTGGTCATAAAGCATAATCAGTTGTTTCCTAAATTTGTGAGACATTGTATTTTATCCAAATGAAATCTTTGAATTTTGTAATTTTATTTAATATTATGAAATAGCAAATAAATTAATTATGAGCAAATATTGTGAATTTGATCTTTGAGGTCTAGACAGCGTTCTACCACCGTTACCGTAGAGTAGGCTAGACTTGCCCACACACTCGCATCCTGAAAAGCGAGTACGGTTGTGACACCTTCTTCTAAGAATTATTTATTCATCAATTTTCTCATTAATTCCATGATAAACATGTATCCTATTTGCGTGTATTAATTTGTTCAAAATAATGGATTAATTGGTTATAGTTGTGCAACTAGTTGAACATTGAGACAAGACACCGAAGTTATTGCCAATACCATGATCAAACCTTTTTTTATATTAATTTTAGTTATTTATTCCAAAATATTAGATGATATTTCATGTTCATATTCCTAGGTGAATGACCGTTAGGCAACTCTAGAGTGGGGGTATATAGAGTGCAGCAGAAATATCTATCCAAAAATTAATTTAAGGACGGAGTGTAACCAACAGAATAAAATTGTGTGTATATGACAAGTATTAAAAACATCAGACTTTAGAGAGAAAATGCAAACACCGAAATTTTATCCTGGTTTCCCTCTGAGAGGACTAGTCCAGCCCGAGAACTCTTTCTCGGAGTTGAATCCACTATAGTCACAATAGTGAAAAACAAACTTTGAATCCGAAGCACTTGTAGCTCCTTACACTTTGTGCTTTTATCCGAAGGCACAACAACTTCAAAACCATGAGCTTTTATCCGAAGGGCTCGTTGACTTTAGAACAAAAGAGAAGCTTTTATAGACCAAGCTTTTACAACTCAAACAGACTTCTTAACCGAGATCGCACTTGGAACTAGAAGGCTGGAGAGTTGATCGTGGAGATGGGAAGGTTTAGCTCAGAGACTTTCTCACTATAGGATAGAAGAATGGATTGTAGGTAAGTATGTAAGAATGTGAAAACCATCTCTATTTATAGACTTTTTGTGGACCGAGTTCAGCCAGAGTTCTGATGGATATTTGATTTTTTTTCTACCGTTGGGAACCACAATATCTTGGAACTGTCTGGATTTTCTAAGATTGCCAAGACCGAGTTTGGCCAGAGTTCGGCTGCCAGAGTAGGTATAGATTTTTGGTTTATTCTATTTTAGAATGACTTTGGTTTGAATGGGTTGGGCTTTTTGTAGATGGTTTGGAGGCTGTTTGAGTGGACTTGTTGGATTTATATTAGTGGACTTCTTATGAAGTGTGACTCGACGTACACAGGTCCTAGACTCAATAAAATAGAAAATTACATGATTGATCATAAGTACAACCTTCAAGCAACGCAATATTGTTGAATCTTCATGTGAGTCATATTGCATCATATCGAGACATGGTTTAGTTAACTATCAAAATCAAGTTGACTGAGACCAAATGGGCGAACAATCTCTCCCATTTTGATAATTGACAAACTATTAATGATATGGCAAGCATGTCTAGCACCGCTCCTCCGCAATTTGTGGAGTGATAACAATGTGATGAGTGTCAAGTTTGTGTATTTTCTCCCTTTTATAAAATCTGCATATTTCCTCCCCTTTGTCATTTAATCGAAATGGCGTGCTCCCCTGTAAGGCGTCGATTATATGTTTAACAAGTAAATAAGAGAGTAAAATAACACAAATAATAAATGATAGTAAATATAAAAGAAATAGATAACAATTGCTTTTATTGATCCGTCTAAAAAGTTCAAAAACACAAAATACAATAATAAAGAAGTGCAGTTAAATAAAGAGTAGTAGAGCCATCTAGACAATTCTTATTAAGGAGTAAGATCCATCAGTCATCATCTTCAGCGGTAGGATCAATAATGCGATTAGAATCATATAATGCATCAATGGAATCCACATATCGCTGGGCATAGTCGTTAGCGATGTAAAATCTTGGACGAGTCAGATCACGGACAATTGGAAATGGTCTGGCAGGATGATAAGATAGAGTGTACTGAATGTCAACCAAAGTGTTACCAATAGCTTGTGTCTGCAGAGTGTGACGAAAGTCAAAAGCTTTGAAATGATCATCTTCCTTATTAAAGTGGTCATGCAATAGGCTAAGGATGGAGTCCACGGAAGTAGGTGGTTCAGAGGTAGAAGGTGAAGATCCAATAACATGATAATTGGAGTTAGAGGATGAATTATAAGGTAGAAGTAAGGTTGGCTCATGTCATCGAACTCAATTCAGAGGGATAGGTTCATCAGTAAATCGACAATTGTCACAAAGTATGTCGAAGAAATTAAATATAAGCGGTAAATACATAGCGTAGAGTAGTGAATGCCCTTTACCTTTTGAGACATGATTGTTTATGGAAGATTGAATGGTATATAGTATTGCATATGATATAAATCTAACATTTCTAAATAAAAGCCGTCATCAAAGTCAGATCTTCTAGTTAGAAAGGTAGAAAATATGATACGATGCATTTCATAGAAATATGAATTAAGATAGCGAGCATGAAATCTTCCAGGTGGACAATTATGTGGGAGCACAAATGAGATTTTTAAAAGATTCCAAAGTTACGTTGTTGGTGAATTAATCTTGCGTAATGCTAACTAAGGGTTCACCTTCAACATGAATGCATAAACGTGCCCTTGAGGAAAATTTGCCATTCTCAAAGGACAAGTTGCAGTAAAACATGTGTATGGCATTTATAATGATATGAGTACAAATTACAATTAGTTCTTTAAGTTGAAGATTTTAAAAGAGAGGTAAGAAATTATTATATTTCAGAAAATCAATCTGGTGCCCGGAACAAATAGGTCTATGAGAAAAGTCATTGAACCATTCATTGGAATATTCGAGAGATCGAAATAAAGAGCCATCAAATTCGACGATGTTAGGCATCATGGGAGAGAAAAGGTGATCAAAAGATAGTTTTCTCTTGGGAGCCATTAGGGTTGCCTTGAGATGGACAAAGATGAAAGAGAATAGAGATTTCTTCAAAGTAGGCAAACCACAAAGTTAGGGTTTTGAAAAAAACTACTTTTGAAATCTTGATTGAAGGATTTTTGTTGGTCTGTTCGAGATTCACGAAAAGGCACAAATATATAGCAATAACAACCCTAAGATTGAGTGGGGTCGGCCAAATCTCAAAAGATGCAGATATATGCAGAACCGAGTTCGGCCCGAGGTCGGTTGTCATATAAAGAATAATTGCTAATATCAACTTTAGTCGAGGCATCAGTTTTCTAGGTTTAGATAAAATATATGAGCCATAAGCGAGGCTTTATCAAGTCAAAAGGTACTGCAAGTTCATACAATCCCAGAGTAGCTATAGGGGCCGATCTCAGCTAGTGGTAGTCTGAAGACACTTTACACTGTGTCGCTTAGGCTTTTACGTTTTTATGACAGAAGGGCACTTTCGGCTTGTATCCAAAAAATTCGTAACTCTTAGCTGTAGGAACGAAATGTAAAGCGATATACTCTAGAGGGGGTGAATAGAGTAGGAAATGGAATGTTAGATATTAAAAAACATTAGACGCAAGATCACAGAAATATATCACAGTTATGAGTAAGTAAAAGTAAAGTACAAAGAGCAAACTCAAAGAAAGTGATGTATACTGGTATCCCTCTTATGAGGACTAATCCAGCGGAGAGAACTCTAGCCCCCAGTTAAAATCCACTATGAAAAATTCATAAATTTTCATCCGAAGTCCTTGCAACTTCTACAAACGCGAGCTTTGATCCGAGGTACTCGACCAACTTCAATTATGAAGTGTCTCACTTATATCAAGTCTCTTGATTACAATCACTCTAAACTTCTAGATCGTACCACACTAGCAAATCGACTAGAAAATTGTAACTAGCTTGGGATTTGAAATTGAAAGCTTAGTAGGGCTTTGGAAGATCGTAGTAAGCTTAGAGAGATATGAAAGTGAATGAGTGTGTTGAAATGGTAGAATTTTTTTCTCTATTTATAGGATTTCTAAAAGGAGAATTCGGGTAGAATTCGGACAGAATTCGGACAGAATTCCATGAGAGAATCTCGGCATATAGTCGTTGCATCAGTAACTGCAAGAAGGCTGGGTTTAAAATCAAACATTAAGGATAGCCGAACCCGGGTCGAATTTGGGGCGAATTCGTCTAGAATTCTGCTGGTCCATAATGGGTTGATTTTTGGGTTTACAACTCAGTTTTTGGGCTTTCGAATTTTTAAGCAGTTAGGAAGTAGTTTGGGCTTTTGTGAGTGGACTTATTTTCAAAATGAAAGGATATTTTGAAAATGTTTCTTGGATAGCCTATTTGCCACTACGACGCGATTTATATTTTATTCCTAGACTCAATAAAATATAGAAGTACATTGATAATTGAAATACAGATACGATGACAAATACAACTCCAAGTTTTTAACGGTAGCAGACACAAGCCGTCATAGTTCGTTTTAGTAGCCCTTATATCGAGACAGGGTAGATCAATTATAAAATTCGATTCGACCATGACCAATGGGCCAACAATCTCTTTTATTTTGATAATTGACTAACCTTAACCGATATAACATCTTGGCCTTGATTTGAAAATCTTAAAACATATATTTGGTACTGTACTGTACTGTCCCCTCTTGGCAAATATTATCCTAAAAAAGATGTTAGATCCTTTTCTCCCCATTGACACTTAGCAAAATAATTTCAAAGATAGAAGCTCCCCCGTAATTTATTCTTAAGAAACAAATAGTGAAGAAAACAAAGATAATATATAGAAAAATAACGAAAATTTTACTCGCAGTTTATGATTTGAAGCAGTAGCTAAAGATAATGTAAGCATAAGTGCATACCAAAAGGGACAAGCAATATAAATAAGTATTAAAATAAAAATACGTAAAGTCGAAAGGAGTTTGAAACAACAAACTCAACATACAAACGTCATACGTAGAAGTGCATAGAAAGTACTATCTTGGAATGTAGGAACATTTTCAAGAAAACATAGACATCATTAAAGTCTAATAATAGGATAACATGTAGACAAAAAAACTGTAGCGTCTAGATCAAATACTCATCTAGTATGAATCATAATCAGCATAAGCAGCAACATCACCATGTCCGGAAGGTCCAGCACAAGAAGTACCAGCTCCATATGACGGATGTGGAGTAGCAGCAGAACTATGGTACCAATCATAGGCGTTATCGGGGTTGAAGTAATGATGAACCACCTCAACCTCATAGTGGTAACCAGAAATAATAGGATCTCATGGAAGGGAACTGTTATGCTAACAAGTCTGGGCAAAATACAAATACGAAAAAGAGTTAGCAAGGACCTGAAACCGACAGCCATTTCGGGACTCTTGTTCTCTCAATGTCTCGGTCACATATGCTCACAAAGAGTTGTGCTCATCAAGTTGAACACACCACAACTCATCCAAATGCTGGTGGATACCCTCAAAGGACGTAGGATAAGTCTGAGGTGGAGGAGGTGGTGTTGTACGAGGAGCAGGAGGGACAGAGGTACTATGACATAAAAGCTGAAGATGTTTGGGCTCAGGGTCACGAGCACAATTAGATAAATTAATCTTAAAATGCTGAAAGATGATAGGTAGGATCATCGTATAGAGTAGATTCTTGTTCATCTCACAACACCTAGCCATCGTCCTGATAATAGTTTAGGGACAGAAAAGGCTATGACGGATGTGGTAGATAGCAGACAATTCAAGACTGGTTATGTTGTATTTTGAAGTGGACATGGGTAGTAAAGTGGAAAAGCTGATCCGATGTTACTCATAAATAAACAAACTTAAGTTCATAGCTTTGAACTTGCCAGCACGGACAGGATCAGGAGCACATATTTGACTCTTAAAATTAGTCAAAGTCATGTTCAAAATCAGTAATATCGACAAGCGGCTCACCTACATTTGGAATTTGTAGGGTCATAGCTAGATCTTCATCATTGAATTGAATATCAATGCCGGTGACACAGCTTTTGACAAGATAATCATCATCAACAAGAGTAAAGTTATAGTAAAATAACGTAATTGCATTGGTGGCAATAAGAAATGAATGTGTAACAAAAACATGTAATCCTAAAGCTTCAAAATAAGGTTTATGTGACGGAAAGATCGTTCATTTTATCGGTACGCCGGGGCAAATATTGCGAATAGAAAAATCCATATACCATAGTAAGGATTGTTCTAGAGTTTCAAAGAAAAACTCATTAAACGCCCGGTTGTCCATTTGGACGGGCAAAAAGAGAGATTCGTGGATAGGATCAAAAGACGAGACTGTATCATTAGCCATTTTCTTTCTCTTGAAAGGATTGTTAACTCTAAGCATGATTTTTCAGTAGAAATAGAAAGTTTTTATGAAATTGAAAAATTGAGAGATGGAGAGATAGAAAAGATTATACCTTCTCAGATTAGAGTATGTGGAAGAGGAGAAGATTTAACGCTTGAATACAAAATTCTAATATGAAATTCCAAAGGAGTAGGAAGAAATCAAAAGTGAAAAAACTAGGGTTTTGAAAGTTTTTCGCGACTTCTGTGCTGCTGTTTTAAGGAGGAAAGAGGAGATAATAATAAAAAGTGGGGCTTTTCAGATTCTGTTTAAACCCGACGACAACCAAGTTTGGGTCAAATTCGGGCAGAATTCCGACCGAGTTTGCCTAGAACTCTGTTGATGCCATTTAGTACAAAATCTAAAAATGTCTCTTTGAATATCTCATTCCATTTCAATTATATAATTCAAAATTAGTAATTTTAAATTTCAATTAATATAATTAAAATTACTTGATGAATTAATTTTTTTTATGCAGCGACTGTCTCAGATTAGCTGTAGGGGTACTGTCCCAGCTAACGGAGGTCCACCGGGGAACACTTAAGTAACGCTTCACTTCGGCCGTAGCCGTGGTGACAGACAGACCCTTTGTAGGCTTGTCTTGAAAATAATTTTTGTATATTAAAAAGTAATTAATAATATAAAATTATTTAATATTATTGATATCTAAAATTCTGAATTCTCGATGTAAATAATCGAATCGATCTCCCGCTAAAGGTTTTATAAAAATATCGACCAATTATTTTACGGTGTCTACAAATTCTAAACTGATGGCTCCATTTGCTTTATGATCTTTAAGAAAGTGATGTCGAATCTCAATGTGCTTAGTGCGAGAGTGACATACAGGATTCTTAGTCAAGTTTAGTTCTAGTATTGTCATAGAAAATGGGTATATGTGTGTAGTGTAAATCAAACTCTTCTAGGGTTTGCTTCATCCACAAAATTTATGCACAACAACGTCCTGCGACAATATACACGACCTCTGTAGTTGATAATACAACAAATTTTTTTTTGCTAAACCAAGAGACTAGAGCCTTATCTAGGAAATGACACGTGTCGCTAGTACTTTTTCTATCCAGTTTGCATCTAGTAAAATCAGCATCTGAATACTGGTTAGGTCAAAGAACGTGGTTTTGGGATACCATACGCCAATGGAAGAAGTATTCTTAAGGTATCGAAATATACGCTTAACTGCACATAGGTGTGATTCCTTAGGGTTAGCTTAAAATCTTTCATACAAGCAAACGCTATATATTATATAAGATCGATTAGCAGTTAAATAAAGTAAACTACTAATCATACCACGATACTTACATATGTCGACAAGTTGCCTTTTTCATCTACATCAAGCTTGTTCATCTACATCTAGATCGAACTTCTTTAGCAAATCTTTTGTGTACTTGGCTTGGTTGATGAATGTCCTATTATTGGTTTGTTTGATTAGAGTTCAAGGAAGAATTTGAGTTCTCCTATCATGCTTATCTCATACTCATTCTGCATACACTTAGAGAATTATTTAAAGTGATTCATCAGTAGATCCAAAGATAATATCATTTACATAAATTTAAACTAAAAGAAGATTTCCATTTAAAGACTTTATAAATAGTATAGTGTCAACCTTGCCTTTTGAAAAACCATTATCAAGTAGAAAATAGCTTAGACGGTCGTACCAAGCACGAAGGGCTTGTTTCAAACCGTATAGAACTTTCTTCAACTTGAATACATAATCAAAAAATTTGAAATCAGTAAAACCTGGAGGTTGAGCTACATAAGCTTATTCTTTTATGAAACTATTAAGAAAAGCAGTCTTTACATCCATTTGGAAAAGCTTAAAGTTATGAAAACATGCAAATGCACATAACATGCGAATGGATTCTAATCTCGCAACACGAACATAGCTCTTATCGTAGTCTATACCTTCCTCTTGGTTGTATCCTTGAGCTATGAGTTGAGCCATGTTACGAGTGACTAAACCATTCTCACTTACTTTATTTCGGAATACCAGTGGGTGCTAATGGCCGGATGATCATTGGGCTTAGGAACAAGTTTCCAAACATGATTCTGTTCAAATTGGTTTAGTTCCTCTTGCATAGCATATAACCAATAGTTATCACTACATGCTTCTTCAATAGTTTTAGGTTCTAGTTGTGAAATAAATGCAACACAATAAGCTACATCTCTGGTAGAGCAATGAGTACTTACGCCCTGGGTGATCTCACCTATTACCAGGTCCTTAGGGTGACCAACCGTGAATTTTATTCTTTTAGGCAGACTTTCAAGGTAGCTGGTTCCAGTTTCAAGTTCTGTAGATGCCTTACTTGGTGTATTGATGTCTTCATCATCATTATCGTTGATCGTCTGTTGGTTTAATTCGTTGAAGGTAATATCCATTGATTCTTCGTTGATCATTGATTTCTTGTTGAAGACTCGGTATCCTTTGCTTTTGGCTGCATCACCTAAAAAGATAACTCATAGGGAGTCTTCTTCGATTAGGTAGAATTAAAACCTAATTGAGAACATAACAAGCTGTATTGACAGCTTATGCCCAAAAATATTTGAGTAGCCTAAACTGGTTCAATATTACTCTAGCCATTTCATTCTTTTAGGCAGACTTTCAAGGTAGCTGGTTCCAGTTTCAAGTTCTGTAGATGCCTTACTTGGTGTATTGATGTCTTCATCATCATTATCGTTGATCGTCTGTTGGTTTAATTCGTTGAAGGCGATATTCATTGATTCTTCGTTGATCATTGATTTCTTGTTGAAGACTCGGTATCCTTTGCTTTTTGCTGCATCACCTAAAAAGATAACCTCATCGACCTTTTCTTCAAATTTATCTAAATTATCTTTAGTGTTAAGAATAAAACATTTACAACCAAAGATTTTGAAATAAGAAACTGTAGGTATTCTATTAAACCATAACTCATAGGGAGTCTTCTTCGATTAGGTAGAATTAAAACCTAATTGAGAACATAACAAGCTGTATTGACAGCTTATGCCCAAAAATATTTGGGTAGCCTAAACTGGTTCAATATTACTCTAGCTATTTCAGATAGAGTTCTGTTCTTACGTTCCAAAACTTCGTTTTGTTGTGGAGTCCTAGGGCAGGAAAACTCATGTAAATATCCGTGTGTGTTATAGAATTGCTCAAACTCTGTATTCTCTAATTCATTGCCATGATCACTTCGAACATGAATAATCATGAATTTTTTCTTATTTTGAACATTCTTTTAAAATGTGACAAACTCAGATAATGCATCATTCTTGCGTGCGAGAAAATATACCCACGTGTATCTAGAAAAATTATCTACTATTAAAAATACATATAAGTTAGCACCTAGGCTAGCAATTCTACTAGGCCCAAATAAATCCATATACAGTAGTTGTAGAGGTCTAGTGGTACTTACAACATTTTTAGAGTTAAATGTGGATAGAGTAGCTTTGTTCTTTTCACATTTGCTACATACGTTATCCTTCTTGAAGACAATATCCGGTAAGCCTCATACCAATTTCTTCATGGATAATCTTGAAATTGTGTCCATGTTGTATGATCGAGTCTCGTGTGCCATAGTTGACTCTCATCCTTCTTGGCGAGTAAGCATCTACCTGTATTGTTTGCGTCTTCCAACAAATAAAAAATATATGCGTTGTCTTCCCTAATACCTTCAAAGATAGTACTACTAGTTGAGATATCACCTATAGTACTATCACGCCCCACTCCCAAATATATGAGATTTGGGCATAACCTGGCCAGCTGATTAGCCGACAGTAAGCTATCCAATTTAATGGACCCACTTAGGTGTACTACGCTGTAAATATAACTAACATATAGCAAGCAAGCAAGCATCTAAATCTCATCCACATAAATAATAAAGAAAAGTACTGAAATAAATGCAGAGTAGTCTGAATATCCAAAGTACAACAAAATGGAAATACAAGTCTGGTGGGAACAAACCCACAGTACAACAAAATAAAAATACTGAAAATGGAAGATAACTAGCCAAGGGCAACGGCTAACTAGATAATGAAGCTCTCAACCAAAGTAGCAGCATACCCTGAATCAATGGAACTCCTCATGAAGCACCTCGTAGTCCTCTGCTACGTATCCTGTCTCAACTACGGATCCGTACATCGTCAAGTACAGATGCTCGTCAGGATCTAGAAAGGAACCAGGTCCTCAGGAGACATAGCAAGATACAAATAGGAACATGCCATAAAGTAAATACTGATATAAACATAAAGGGTAAGCTAACCAGTCTAAGTGAATGCATATGAAAACAACCTTGGAATGTATGAGAGAGTAGATAAAGGAATGGCATCGAGTCACGGGCCGATGTCGGATCACGAGCCGATGTAAACATACAATACTAGTATACTTCCCGATCGTACCTAGCGTGCAGCTAGATGCCGTTGCCGGATATATCCCCTAGTGTATGTATGGGCCATAGCCGGGTATCATGTCCATAAACAGGTCCCCATTGAGGCTAGAATAATGTAACTGTCTGTCCCATAAGCCTACTGGTTGTTTTCTCTACCCAAAAAATGTACAAGCCGCATCCACGACCCAAACATCCACTCTTAATGCAAAGTCAGCTATCTAGAACCATCACTACTATATATGTGCCTTCATACGTGCCACTCGCACCGATGGCCAGCCGAGAGCGTCAACTCGTGCCATGACATGATTTCACTCAATGCCGTGTCATAAAGCGTGTCATGGTCATGGGAGTTATAATAACAACTTTGCAACTGAGGTACATCGCCTAGAGCTAAGTCAAGTACGTATATCTAAGTGTCGATGCCAATATTGACTACACCCGAGACCATCTTTGGGCTCAACTAACTAAGTTCACACTAGTAAGAGTACAATGAAGTATATATAAATCAGCAATACAAGGCAAGGTATACTTGCCTGCAAGTCCGAAATGCACAAGCAAAGCTCTGGTCCCTCCTGTCTCGATCGTGTCATCACGGAGTGTAGAAGCATGAAAATTTCAACAATGAAGGCTTATGCGCCCAAGAGAACATATGCACCCAAGCCAATGAGGACACATGCGCCCAAGTCATCCTGAGAAGCTCTATGCGCCCAAGTCGTCCTGAGAAGCTCTATGCGCCCAAGTCACCCTGTGAAGCTCTATGCGCCTAAGACAAGCTCCCCCAGAAGGAGGGCACATAGCCTGAAATAGGGCTATGCGCCCAAGCCTGACTCAGTCAAAGTCATGATCAAAATATACACCGAAGCATACGGCCATGTCAGTCTCCACGAGCAGTCGTGCACCGAAGCATGTGGCCACGTCAACACCACGACCAACCCACTATCTCGCAGCCTGCATGCACCTACAGCCTATGCGCCCAAGGCAGGACTATGCGCCCATATGAAAACAAGTGTATTTTTCTCATGTGGGCGCATAACATCATTCCAGCTCAGAAACTACTATAAAAAAGGGTTTCATCCCTCTTCAAAGCACAGAACAGAGAGCATTTTCAAGAGCCAGATTACTGTACTTCTTGCCAGTGAGCCGAGAGTTAGCAATTTGCTTAGGTTTTCTCCCACTTTTGTAATCGGAGTGTCAACGGAGTGAAGGAGCAACTGCCGCTCGATTTCTATCGTCCCATTCCCCAGAATTCTTTTTTGTACTCGGGGATTCTCAGTGCAAGATCTCTCAGCATACTCGATATGTGGTGCCTTGCGCCAATAAAGAAAAGACAGCATTTTCTTTTTCTTTTTGTGTGTGTCCACAAAAATGTTGACTCTGCTGGGGACTAACTTTTCCTCTATCGAGAAGGTGGTGACGCAATCCGATACCGACAAAGTGGAGAGTACTCAGAAGATGCTGATGGTAAAGTTTGATCAGCAGGCATTCAAAGAGATGCTCTCGAGGGATGGCTCTACTCCCTCAAAATCAGCGAAGCCAAACAAGTCTCGTAAGACTTGGCTTCCGAAGGCTCGCTGTGCGTATCCTGCTTGTGTCATAGCAGATATGCAACTGGAGGACTCTGTCACATGGGCACATGACTATGCCACAGAAGCTCCCACAATGGAGAAGGCTCACACCATTCCAGGCTCTACTAGCCTAGTGACTTCTTTTCTGCCCAACCAACAACAGAGTGTTCGACGCTCGAGACTTGGTAAAGAAAAATACTACATTGCCAAGAATCGGGTATGCGACACTCTGGACAAACCCAGCGAGGCTCATAAACAAAGAAGCAAAAACTGGGAGAAAACGGTGCTGCTCCACCAAGCATGCGCCCAAAGCCATGCGCCCAAGGGGATGTTTGGGCGCATAACCACAATCAGAATGCTTCTATTTTTGACATATTGGGCATCCAAGGTCATGCACCCAAGGCTATGCTTCCAGGCTCACTTGATCCATACTATGCTCCCACATCAAGGAGGCTCAGACATGTTGTCAAGAAGCATGCGCCCAAGGCCAGTCTCCAAGGCCTATGCGCCCACAGCAAAAAGACAGGCCCCAACGCGTATAGCACGGGGCTGTCTTCAAGACATCACAGAACTTAGGTGTGGGGTTTCCCTTGCACGTGAACTAAGTCTGGACGTGCCTACTCTCCTTACGAACCCGTATGCAAAGCTTGGCGATGCATGCAACATGGGTTGTAAGGCAAACCTCCCTTCTCCTGATTTATGCGACATGATAAATCATAAGCGTAAAGCGAGGGAGGATATAATAATTTATAGTGCACATCCATGAACCAGTGTTGTTATCAATTGTTGCTGCTCCAAAGCAACAAGAGTGCCTCAGACAAAGTCCGTATTTCGACGGCTGCATTTTTTTGACGATAAAAAGCCGCTGTGTATCTCTTCCAACATGGCTTCATGGGGTCCCCCTTACGAAAGCCCCAAACAAAGACGGTGGACCACAAATCCAACTTTCTCTCTCATTTCCACGAGAAGAAGGAGAAGAACTCTACCAACAGATGGCCAGCGGGCTACCACATCTGAAGGAGTCTATATGGGTACTCAATCGAAGGCAAGATCTCGTATAGATGACGATAACTCCGAAGCTGGGGGTAGTATTCCCTCAGAGTCTAAAGCAGATGACCTTCACACTGGGGGTAGCTTCCTAGAGGACGATGATCTCTCCGAGTTCGACGACGACTATCTGCCTTCCCTACCTGAAGATGAGGGACTTGTCAACTCAGAGACAGACAGTATCAGCACCAGTTGTACTGTTTCCTTTGTTCATCCTCTCATGTTATCTACATACATGGCAGACGGAGAAAGACCTGAAGAAGCTAGTGATCAGACCAGAAAATGGCTAGAGGGTCTTGAAACAGCATTCGCCAAAATCACTGATATGCTAACCAGTATCATGGCTGTCCAAGCTGCTGGGGCGGTTCCTCCACCTCAACAAAATATCTCGGATCACGCTAGTCCAGCTCATAGCAACAACCCAGCTTTGCTATAAAAGGAGTATCATTCCGTTGTGCCTCCTCTAAATCTTACAAATGCTAGGGGTGGTCCTTCGTCAATGACGCCTGACAACCATTCAGCAGTCGTTTCCCAACACCTGCTCAATCAACAGGATGCAATTGATTTTTTGGTTGCCCATTTCGACACCATCTAACACAAAGATGAGCTTCAGAAGATGGGGATATCTCAACCTTATCCCTCTGAGTGAGAGAATGCTACTTTCCCTCCTAACTACAAGCCGCTGAGGCTGAATTCATTTAACGGGTTAACTTCTCCTCATCAACAAATGACATACTTCAACATGCAGACTCTACACTTACCCAAAGATGATCCATTCTTGTTAAAGCTGTTTATCAGCACCTTGTAGGGGGTAGTTTTCGAATGGTTCTGCAGTCTGCCTGACGGTTGTATCAACTCTTTTAAAGACTTGGAGAGGTTGTTCCTCAATAGGTTTTTGTGAGTGGCATGCATGTTTGTATGTCCACCCTCATCAAGACCAAGCAAAGGAGGACTGAGTCTATCATTGTCTTCATTGAACGCATCAAGCGGCTAGCACTGAAGATGCCCTTCGGTATACCAGATTTAGAACTTATGGATACTTATCTACATAACTTCCTTCCTACAGTAACATTCTGTCTGGGTATACATAAGTATGATACATGGCCTGCTTTTATTGGGGCCGCTGATGTTGCTGAAAATAACGTTCCTAACTTGGAACTACTGGGGTTGAAAATACCCAAATCTGAAGACAAGGGCAAGCATCCTCAAACTATTCCTGTCCGTGGGAGTATAGGGAAAGAAGTCCTGAAGGTCGACACATCCTAAGGAGCTTCCAATTCTCATGGCGCCTTCGACAAGCCTAAGGAGACCTTCTCCTTTGACGAAGACGATGTCATTACCATCTTTTACACATTGACGAAGGGTAATAAACTAACATTGTCTCCACCACGACGTCCTGCAGAGGCGAACCAACTCAACGATCCCAAGTACTGTCTCTGTCATCAATATGTGCATTATTCTACCAAGGACTACATCGTCCTGAAGAAAAAGATACAACAGCTTATCGACAGCCAAGTGATCAACCTCGAAACTGAAGACAAGATCGTATCTTCTAACATGATCTCTCTTCAGTTTGGTGACTTTCCTCCCACAGAAGTCTCAGACGGCGTGATCCCGATCCCCAAGACAATAATGGAAGTCGTCAACCTACCGCCATCTCGCAACTCAACCCTGGTACCGCTCACAACTGAACGTGGTGAGATCATGTGGATACATCCGGACCTTGTGTAAGAAGTGATGCAGGGGGTGGTACCTACCAAAGCAAAAAGGGGCAAGAAATACAAGTCATGCCATATGGTACAAGCTATGCCATATGGTATCCTCTCCCATCTACGAGGTTCTATCTGGTGAGACGCGATCGGGAAAGACTTATCTTTGGACGTACGATCCCGCACAAGAAGAAGCAGTACCTTCTCAACCTTTTGTTGTCCCCATAAGCTCAGAAGCTGGCCCGTCTAAGCCTCCAACTACGGACAAAGCCAAGAAGATGTTGACGCGATTTGACAAATCTCTAAAGGCGCCAGCTTCCAAAGGCATAGACCGGCCCTACAACTTTGACATACTGGCACAGCTGGCTAATACACCTGCCAGGTTATCTCTGTTCGATCTATTGCGACTCTCCAAAGAAACGCAGAAGGCTTTAAGCGAGGCATTACTACATGCCGACTCTTATCTCGCTGAAGTCAAAGCCCCCGCTGAAGACCTGTCTCCTGTCCTCACTGCCACAGTACTATGGAAGTGGTGCCTAACATCACCTTTTCACAGGAGGATATGCTACTCAAAAACAATCGTCATGATAGACCCCTATACTATACAGGGTATATCGGGGTGGTCAAGGTGGACCGCATGCACATCAATCCAGGATCCTCCCTCAGCATCATTCCTAGAAGTTTGCTTCAAATTTTGGGAATCCCTCTGCACAAGCTATCTGTAATCAACACAACTTTCATGGCTTTCAACGCTGGTCGAAGCCACCCGCTGGGCAAGATCCGTCTCAAGTGCCAGATCGGTGATCTCCGAATGGAGGTTTCTTGCTATGTGATCCATGCCAATGTATCCTACAATGTTTGTTGGGACATGCATGGATACACAAGAACATGATCGTTTCTTTCATACTTTACTAGTGCTTCAAATACATCAACAGCGACGGTATCATGAGGACGGAGTTTGCCGATGTCAACCCTTTTAAGAGCATCGAAGCCTACTATGGAGGTTCGATACTTTAGCAATCTTAGCCCCCCAAGGATAACGGGAACAAAGCTGACAATGAAACTGAAGCAAGTTTATCCTCCAATGATGGTCCCTTGATCATCCGAGTCAAGGAACGTACTACTCCAAAAAGTACTCCAAAGCCTCTCACAATTTGGGTGAAAAAGAAGAACCCTGACAAGGTCAAACCATTGACCATCACTCTCAGCAAGACACCCCGGGAGGAACCTACTGATGTCCGTCCTCCCAATCCTGAAGAATTACCCTACGTGGTAAACTCGGCCAAGACTGTGGCTCCTCTTTCAGATGATGATCCTCTCAATGAGTATATCAATACTCATAATAATGTATCTTCAGCGGACGATGTTATCCTTGAAGAAGAACTTGCATATTTTCTTAGTAAAGGTTTATCTTTGAATTACTCTGATGTCTATCAATATGTAAACCACTACATAGATACTATATACGCTCCAGAGCACGGCATAGGACCACACCTCTGCATGCCGGTCATGATGCCTCACCTGCGGGAAAACGTTTACCCAGAAGATATCAACTACTTCATCGTTCCAGCAAGAAAGAATGATGAAGAACTAATCATCTTCGGTCGTATAATTGGCGAGAGAAAGTTCGTTCCAGACTCTACTTCTCCCAAGCACAACACGGAAGATGACTATGACTCTGGAAAAATACAACTTTTTTGATATAGTTGGCAAGCCAAGAATATCATCCATAACATGGGATATGACATAAAAAACGACCAGGGGCTAAATTACGGCAGGGGACGACGGTTGCCAATACGACACTTCGCTTATTCCGGCAAACCTGAGAACTACTATCAATGAAATAGTGTTGGTTTGGGTTATGTCACTCCTCCAATAACTCCCGAAAGATCAGATGATGAAGCAGATCATTGTTCTCATTCTTCTGATTCTTCTCTCTGGGACTCAGACTTCAGCATTGGAGACATGTTCAAGACAACCCTGTCCGTCAACATGGTTTTCGTTAACCAAATTGCGGAAGACGTCCAATCGATCGAGCTCGAACAATGGGCTCAAAAGATGGATATCATATGGGAGCTATGCTTCGAACAATGTGAACCACCTACTGAAGACGAAGTCATCCAAGTCAATCTAGGAGATGAATCATCGTTTAAACCAATCTTCATCAGCAAAAGTCTATATGGCGATGAACGTCAATCTCATATACAGCTTATAAGAGAATACATCGATGTCTTTGCATGGAGCTATGAAGACATGCCAGGCCTGGACCCTAAAGTCGCCATGCACCGTCTAAAAATTTTGCCTAAAGCTAAACCAGTGAAACAGCAACAACGATAATTCCGACCAGATGTCATGGAGGCTATCGAGAATAAAGTCAAGAAGCTCATTGCCAGTGGATTCATTCGTGAAGATTAACACCCTGAATGGGTTGCCAACATCGTTCCAGTCATAAAAAAGAATGGTAAAGTTCGAGTCTGGATCGATTACCATGATTTGAACTTTGCATGCCCGAAGGACGACTTTCCTCTACCTATCACCGACATAATGTTCGACAATACTTGCAGCTTCGAGCGGATGTCCTTCATGGATGGGTTCTCGAGCTACAACCAGATCAAGATATTCTTCGACGACGAGAAGCACACATCTTTTTGAACATCGTTGGGGGTATACTGCTATACGGTGATGCCCTTCGAATTGAAAAATGTAGGGGCGACATACCAGCGAGCCATGAACACAATTTTTTTACGATCATCTGCGCAAAACAGTAGAGTGCTATGTAGACGATATCGCAGTTAAAAGTCATCTCAAGGGAAACCACCTCCAAGACTTGAGAACGGTGTTCGAACTAATGCGTGCACAACAACTCAAATGAATCCAACCAAGTCTTTTCTTGGAGTCTCCAGCGGCAAGTTCCTTGGGTTCGTCATTACTTCAAAGGGTATACATCTTGACCCGGAGAAAGTAAAGGCAATCCTCGATAAGTATCCTCCAAAAAACCTCAAAGAGCTACGCGGACTACAAGGAAGGTTAGCCTACATCAGACGATTCTTTTCAAAACTTTTTGGAAGGTGTCAACCATTCACTCGGCTCATAAAAAAAGGCGTATCTTTCGTCTGGACTGAATAATGTCAACGCGTATTCGACAACATCAAGGCATATCTTACAAGCCCTCCAGTATTGGTAGCTCCAATAATGGGGAAGCCCTTCTTACTATATGTCTACGCTATGGACCATTCTCTTGGCGCCCTCTTAACTCAGAAGAATGAAGGCGGCCACGAACAGGCAATCTACTACCTCAGCTGCACAATAGTGGGTGCCGAGCACAGATACACACCTGTAGAGAAGGAATGCCTTGCACTAGTATTTGCCATCTAGAAGATACGCCACTATGTGTGTGGCAGACTATCCATATTATTTCTAAAGTCAACCCTCTCATAATACTCATGACTAAACCAGGTTTCCTCAATTCCCGTTTAGCTACATGGGCAATGTTGTTAACTCCATACGATATGCTCTTCGTCCCTCAGAAGGCAGTAAAAGGCCTAGCGTTAGTTGATTTCCTAGCAGATCATCCGGTGCCAGAATCTTCCAAACTCTACGACGAAATCCTCGATGAAGCGGTGGAGTCTAAAACTGCAACTGAAGAAATCTCCATTTGGCGAATGTTCTTTGACAGTGCATCAAGAATAGGACCCAAATGAAATATTATAGCCGGAGTAGGCGTCGTGCTCGTGTCACCTGATCACTGGTTATACATTGTACATATTCCCTCGTGAAACGATGCACAAACAACATGGCCGAATATAATGTCTTATTAATCGGTATGTAACTGGCAAAACAACTAGGAGTTGACTATCTAGAAGCTTACGGTAATTCCAAGCTAATAGTTAGTCAAGTTCGAGGGGATTATGAAGTTCGTCATGAAGATCTCATCCCCTATCACAGAACAACAATCGAGTTGGCATCTACTTTTACTAGGTTCTTTATCGAGCACGTGCCTCGGCTACAGAATATAGAAGCAGATGCTCTAGTCAGTCTCGCTGCTTCCTTGATCGTCCCTACCAATACTCAGCAGTCGATCATGGTGTCCGGTCGAAAACTATTCTGTGTGAAAAATGCCTTGCATATTCATCACAGTTACACAACAAAAATATACGTCGATGTTAAAGACTGGATATTTTTCTTCATAGACTACGCCGTCTATGGAATCCTCCCCGAAGACCCGAAGGAAGCAGTGTCTATCCAAAGGCAATCCCTCAGATTTTACTACGACACAGCTACCAAGATGCTGTACCGACGCTTTTACGACGGGCTACTGTTACGATGCTTATCAGACACAGAAGCCAAACATGCACTCCGGGAGGCTCACGATGGAGTTTATGGTGCACATCAACCAGGCCCCTAATTATAAGATCGCCTCAAACGAACGGGTTATTACTGGCCCATAATGATAGCAGATGCTGTTGAATATAAAAAAAGTGTAGAGCTTGTCAGTTCTATGCCGATTTCATTCATTAACCTTCAGAATTTCTATACCCGACGTTAGCATCTTGGTCGTTTGAAGCCTGGGGCATGGACATCATAGGACCAATCAACCCGTCATCCTCCAAAGGATATCGGTTTCATCCTAGCCATAATCGATCACTTCTCCAAATGGGTGGAAGCTATACCGCTCACCGAAGTGAAGGTGTCAAACGTGATCAGTTTTATCAAACATCACGTCATCTACCGCTTCGGCCTACCTCGCAAGATCATCCATGATAATGGTCCACAATTTACAAGCCATGCATTCTATCATTTCTGCGATATGAATCAAATTTAGAACGTAGCCTCTACTGCCTACAATCCAGCGGCTAATGGACTAACAGAAGCCTTCAATAAAACCATTATCAAACTTCTCAAGAAGTTCATGTCTTTAAACAGCACGATTGGAATGAGAAGCTCGACGAATGTCTATGGGCCTATCGTACAACGGTCTGGACTCCAACAGGCAGTACGCCATTCTCTCTGGTTTATGGGAGCAAAGCAGTTCTTTCCCTAGAAATCCAGATTCCTTCTCTTCGAGTAGCACTAGCCAGCGATTTGACTATCGAAGAAAGCTATCGTCTGCGTCTACTGTAGCTCGAAACACTAGACGAAAAAGGCTTGTTAGCTCAGCAGCGTATTGAGCTATACCAAGCATGCCTTTCCAAAGACTTCAACAAAAAGATAAAGGAAAGAGTCTTCCAAGTCGGTGATCTAGTCTTAGCAGTGAGAAGACCAATGGTCAAGATACCCAAAATGAAAGGAAAATTTTAGCCTAAATAGGAAGGTCCTTTCATCATAGAATTAGTGTATTCTAACGGTGAGTACCGATTAACCAAGCCTGGTAGTGACTTGCTCATGATGCCTATCAACGGTAAGTTTCTGAAGAAATGCTATGTGTAACCTCTTTTACATAATGTTCACACATGTTCAGTCATGTAAATGTACAGTACGACGTTTATGTGATTCGAAAAAATTATCTAACTATTATCTGTATTTCAAGAGTCTTGAATACGCCCTAGATAATAGGTCCTCTAAAATATTTCTCCAGTAGAATCATTTCTCTTTTTTGACTCCGTCCAAACTCGGTTTGACGAAAATAAGTCACGTCCCTATTAGCTCTGAATGTTTTCCGATAATTATTTCCCTGGTGGAATGATTAAGAAACGTTTTGCCACGAACATATAACCTCTGAGCAAAGCATTTATCAAGGATAATCACGTCCATACTACCTCTGAATTATCCACTCCTACCTAACGTTATATATCTTTTCACGTCTATATTACCCCTGGTTAGATATAAAACATCCTCTGCTATTACGTCCATATCACCTCTACTAACAGCTTCGTCCAACTTATTATCTATATTCAACAAAACTTGAATATAAAATGGATAATAGGTCCACATCAAAATTCCCCAGCGGAATACCCACCAGAAATATCCTTGCTACGTCCACATTACCTCTAGTACCGATATTTCACAAAACTACATTCACTTCTGAAAAGATTCTTTATTCTTTACGTCTATCAAGAGACGGAAAAAAGGTACAAGAGCCGTGACGCCTAGAAAAGAAAAAAAAGTTACAAAGAATCTAAGGGATACATAGACGATTGATGTTCTCCCTTAGAGCCACGATTTCGGCTTCAGACTTCACAATAGCTCGACGGTGCGCCTCTTCTTGGCGAGCAGCTTTGTAACACCCAGTTTTTTAAATGAGGGTAATTTTGAAATTTTATAATTTTGATTAATCGATAATAAGATTTAACTCATGTTATGATTTTTGGTAATTTTTAATCAATTTAAAACTATTTAAAATGTTGAATTGTGATTTTGATGGTTAACTAGTTAATCCCTAGTTTTGCTAAGCTTAGAGACTAACCATGACCATGGGGACCTAACCATATGATTAGAATTACTATTTACAACTTTTTAGGCTAAGGGTATTTTGGTCATTTTGTGACTTTTGAATTATTTAGGATTTTAATTAATTGGTGAATTTTAGATTATTTTAATAATATTTAAATTAATGTATTATGATTTTGGTCATTTTCATATTTTTATATTTTAGGAAAATTTTATTTTTTTTAATATTGTTTTATTGGATTTGTTTAGTGGGGTTTGAGTTTCGTCTCGTTCTAACTTGTATTGTGACCCGGGTAGCTTGAACTCTAGATGGGACCCAATATTAAGTTAAGCATGGCTCGCAATACCCAATATTTAAATTAGTTAATTAAACTAATTTTTATCATGTTAGAATGGTTAAGTTAGAGACTCAAAACTAGATCATTTTGATCCCAAACTTGAACCTAGTCTAGACTTAACCATGAGACTAGAGAGGGACAATTAGGACATTTTCCATTAGTCCTAATGGACTCTTTATGGCAGCCACCTTTAGGAGAGAATGATTCATTTCATTCATTACAATCTTGCCTCTTTATTTTCCTTTTATTCTTCCCCAATTTTAGAGAGCCTTCCCATTGATTTGATCTCCAAATCAAATCATTCCTTCACCAAACCTTCCCTCAATCATTTCCATTCTCCAAGGGAAGGGTGCTACCAAGGATTGGAAGAGGAGGGCAAGGAGGAGTGTCCACTTTGAGAGATCTTCGTATCGGAGCCGTGTCCTAAAGGATTTCATTAGGATTCCACTCCCAATAGGTAAAACCCATCATCTAATCGATTTCCTTTGCATATAAATTAGTTTTGAATCTGTAGGATCCATCCTCATGCATGTGTCCCATTTAGATTCAAATTTGAGGCCATTTGGAGCTCTCTTGAGGATTTTAGGTATGTGTCTTGTGTTCTATTTGATAGATCCCAAATTAGGACACCACATGTATGTATGTAATAGTTTA